>PVLD010006618.1:0-17582 GCA_004027595.1 Dinomys branickii | reverse complement strand
TAATCCAGTCTTTTCTGTGTGTCTCTTTTCTTGAGACAAGGTTTCCTTGTGCAGTTCAGACTGTCCTTGAGCTTATTGGGTAGCCCAGGCTGGCCTTGAACTCGCAGTGATCCTCCTGCATCAGCCTCCTGAGTGCTGGGATTACAGTTATACACTACCACACTCAGCTTTTTGTTATTTTTTTACTTTAGGTCAGTGTCTCAGTTCCAGGTTGGCCTTGAATTGAGATCCTCCTGTCTCATCTTCCTGAGGAGCTCAGATTGCAGGTATGTGCTGCTGTGCCCCATTAATTATGTAAGTTTTAGATTAAATATTCACAACTTTTCAAGATTTTAAACTTAGATTCTAAGATAGTAAATTTCCATTTCACATATACCGCACTAATTTTACCATTTTGTAAAAAATATACCTCAACAACACAGTGCCTGCCTGGCAAGCATGAGGTCCTGAGTTCAATTCCCAGTATCAAAAAAAGAGAGAAAGAGAGGGAAAAAAACTACAAAAATCATTAAAATAATGACACGATTAATATATCTTTCTATATTAAGAATAAATCTAATTCCCTTATGACCTGCAAGCCTTTCTGGCTATGATAATGCATTATTTTTCTAATCATGAAAGGAAATTGAAGAGCCTGGATTATGGACCCATTATAAATGTAATGGTGCTACATTTATGTAACTAGGTTACACGCCTATATTTTCAAGATAGAAGTCAGAGGATAAAGTTCTTTCCGTGTGTTTTATTTTACTTTGTATGTCCTCTAGTATTGTCCATGTTTCCAATATTGCTTCTCTTTTAAGTTTGAATGATATCCTGAGGGGTGTGTGTGTGTGTGTGTGTGTGCGTGAGTGTGCACGTGTGTATGCTTGTGATGTGTATATTCTTTCCCTTCTGACTTTGATTCTGGCTCGGATGAATAATGGTGCAGGGAAGGTGGGATGACAGATACACTTCTGAGGAGCGGACCTCGTCTCCTCTGGGTGTATGTCCACAAAAGGCGCCCTGCATGGTCTATGCTGAGTTTGTGTGAGGAAACTCCATACTGCTTTCCATAAAGGTCGTACTAATATTCCTACCAATAGCACAGCGGGCTGCCTTTTCTCTCTACTTTCGACTACATTTATCAGTTGGCTTTTATTTTGTTGCTAATAACATGCAGTGGGAAGCGACATCTCATTGTGGTTTTGATTTGCATTTCTCTGATGAATTAATAATAGCCATGTTAAGGACCTTTTCACACATATTTGTTGAAAATTTATGTCTTCTTTGGAAAGCTGACTACTCACATAATTTGCCTGGTTTTAAATGGAATGACTTGTTTTTATTCTTTATAGCTATTTTGTTATTGACTTGCATGAGTTCCTGATGCATTTTACGTGTTAACCCTTTATCAAATATATGCTTCACAAATATACTATCTCAATCCATAGCTGTTTTCATAAATAGGTCTTTGTATAGCATAACTTCAGACAGTTTTAAAGCTGGTGGCCAAGTGTGTCCAATCCCAAGAAAGATGTATCTACAGCACTATAATCCAGACCTCCAATCTAGCGCCCATCAAGAATAAAGCTGACATATAAATATCCTTTGGCTAGACCACTGTATTCTAAACACAGTAACTACTAACTGGGAACCTTCAAACCACAGCAAGTGCATGTTAGATACTTTATTTATATTTTTCATTAATTTATTTAGTCTTCATTGCACCAATATTTAATCACCAGCAAAAGAAAACAACAGACGTTATTACTACTCTCCATATGTATCGGAAGGAAACACCAAGCCAAGTAGAGAAATAAAGGAAATTACTGTGATCGTGGCGGGAAGAACAGTGGCTCCCAAAGGTTGTTAGCACCCCAACTTTAGAATCTAGGTAAAAAGGAGGTAAGATTATAGATGAATGAAGTTTCTTGAATTGGGAAATTATTTTGGGTTATATATGTGAGCCCAAAGGAATCACAAGAGACCTTTCAGTGTTGAGCAAAGAGGCAGAAAAGCCCAAGTAAGACAGGTATGATGTGAAAAAGAACCACAGGCACCACAGCTTTGAGCAACAGGAAATAGCCGTGGGACGTGCCCATCATCAAACCTGGCCAAAGCAAGACTGTGGATTGTTTTGCACAGAAAGGATCACATAATTCCATTTCAGACTTCTGTTTACAAAAGGAAAGTAATAATTTCCTACCAGTTAAGGCACTAATATTGAAATAGTTGCTACAAAAACACTGGATACCTACAGTAGTAGTAAGTGAAATGTACTTATTATAATAGGATAGAATGTGCTTGGAGTAAGGTGGGTAAACTACCAAGCACATGGGGTTCAAGCACTTTGGCTAGATATCTTAACGTATTTTTAGTTTTGATCCTTTTAAGGGATTCATACACTTTCTTGCTATTCATATGCTCCCATTATGGATATTTTTTAGCTGGATATTTTTGGCAGGTTACATGGCATGTAACTAGAGCCTGAGATTTTTTTAATAACTAACAATAATTCTGAGGTCCCGCTCCTCTCCCAAATTAATAAATTTTCAAAAATCTTGTAAAATGAATTACACAATTGCATGCTTATAAAATGTACCATTATGCCTACCTTACCCTCCTTTAGTATTCACATAAATTTATTTGAAAAAAATGGTCTCGCTTGGAAAATATTCCTATATATTCTGATTATGAATATTAGGAATATAAAATGAATTACTATGTATCATGTGTAATTATAAACAATTGTTAATAGGTCATCTTTAGGTAACTAATAAGAAATTTGAAATACAAACTCTATTTAATCTAGGACACGAGAGTATTTCAACAGTGCAGAACATCATGAGGGAAGGGTCACTGAGGGTACAAGAGCGCTGGGTCTGTGCGCTTCTTCCCCTCCCCACTGTCTCCATGTTGCCCAAAGATCTGACTTCCTTCCCATTAACACACTGTTCCCGGATCAAAGCTTGAGTTTTTGACTCCCTCTCTAGTCACCTACTGACATACTGGGAAATATTTTTTTAGAAAGAAATGAAATTTGACTTTATTTTGTCTTGAGCCAGTAATGAGTACATATCTGTATCTGTCTTTGATACATTTACCTTACACTAAATTCAGAATATGAGTCACTTTCCTTCGTTGGAGTAATGGGAAAACAATATTACAGTGCAAAAGAATATTGAAGTATCTTGGATGCCCACAGTTAGAAGGCATCTGAAAACCTTAGAGAAAATCCTCTATATTATGTAGGCTCTCAGTTTTTCATGTTTAATGGACAATTTGGTCCAAATCATTTCTGAATTCTAAACATTTATTTATTTCTATATCCTCTGAGGACCATCATAAAATTGTCTCTTGTTTAAAATTTGGGTCTTACAGGAATATCCCCCTCTGAGGTTCCCTCTAGTTCCACCTTTGCCAGAACTGGTCAAAACTTTCTGGAATTTAGAGGGTGGTTGGGCAAGTAAGGCTGCATCAACCTGGTTATCCAAGTTATCGATATACACTGTCTCATCTTCTCTCTATCCAGCAGATTGTAGTTTATATTTTATGTTATTTTTCTTGAAAATTTTAAAGTTTTGTAATGCATTTGGAGAAGTTGCCTGGAAGAATAAAACTGTAAAGATATGTAAACTTGGCTTTCTTCTAAGGTAGATTTAAAGACTTTCACTGCCAAGATTCCATGATAATGTAGAACTGCATTTGGAAGAATCTGTAATTCAGGACCTAAGGCCATGGTACAAACACGGTCCTCCTTTTGAAACAGGTGTAATATTTTTAAATTGTTACTATTTCTAGAAGTACACATATCTTGTAACAAGGCCACTGCAAATGTAAAAACAAACCATGGCCAAAAGAATACCATTTAAAATAGGCCATAGTCTCATTTTGAAATACGCTGAAATATGCTGAGGGTTTTATCTGAGTTTTCATTTAATAAAAATCTTTTCAGTATATTTTCCCAGAGAGATACAATCATATATAGTATCATATACAGTCATATGAATTTTTAAAAAGAATGTGCAAAAAAGTAAACAAATTCAGGAGCTATTTTGAACAGATTATTATAAAACTGATTCTGTAAAATCAGATGATCAGTTAAGAATAACTATGGACACCATTAAAGCCAAATGTCAGTTTAAACTAAATATATTTGCTAATATTCAGACACCTTCATTAATTCTGCTATTTTCCTAAATTCCTAAAAAATTAATACCATGCATGTAAATTTAGTTTAATTCTGGCTTCCTTTTGTCGCGGGTTAGGTTCTGAAACAGACATATTTCATGCAAACTATAGTAATCTTTCTGAGAGCACTGAATAACAGCTTCTTATTTCATAAGGCAAAAGTGTCTTCTTTATATTTCCTTTATTTCCTGAATCATAATAACAATTTTAGCTTCTCCTGGCTGAAGTTTATCAGAACACTGACGTATTCATACAAGATGTTTTCAGATAATTTTGCAAGGTAGCTGTAGGAAATCATTTCCTGACAATTAAACACTAAGCAGGAGCTCATTGTGGCTATTACAGAAGCACAGCCACCTCAGAAGAATAGTGAATGGCCACCATCTGCTGAAAGGTGGAGATAAACAACTGAGAGCCAAGTCTGAAGCACTTGACTAGAACTTTCTGTTTTTGACAAATTCGTAAAGAACAGGAGCTTTTGTCTTTCATGCATTCGAAGACCGAAGACCGGAAGCAAGGGATAATGAGTCACATGGGCTTTTCCTGCAGGAGCCGCCTGACTGGGAAGGTTGAAGCTGTAACCCCATCGGGCACTAAATTCAAGACCAGAGCTACAGGGGAGTGAAGCGAGTCTAGTGTCGTCTGAAATCCTGAGAAAACAAGGTTATCATTTAATAAATTAAAATCAAGATGCTCTTAAAGTGAAAAATAGCAGCTATTTTCATGAACAACAATTGTTTGCAGAAAAACTTATTTTTTCTTTATTTGAAGCTAAACACCAAACAGCAACCACTTGAGAAGAAGGTCTTGCCTCAGTCTCACTGGGTCCCTAGTTTGTAGCCTAACAAAAGGATCTGAGTCTTGGGGAGTTTTTCCAGCTGCCAGGCCTAATTCTCATTTAAAAGAAAGTTACCCCTTATTCAAGTCCCTCAGAACTTCTTTAGACTGCTTCTCTGAAGTTTTGATTGCGAGAAACTGCCTTTATTAATTATTGAAGTAATTTTCTTTAACTTTCTTTTTCTCTATTAAGAGTAGTGCCCAATTCATCAGTCTCACTGAACACAATTTTGCTTAAGAGAGTAAACAGAAACATCCTAGAGCTATTTCACAAATACCGTCGTATAATCACCTGCAAGACTTAAGAAATGGTTTCAAGATGGAACCCAATAATCATCAAATTAGATGGCTCTTCCTGCTCTATGGTTGCATTTGCTTTTAAGTCAGTGAAATATTCAAATATTTGGAAACTACTGAACACATGGCATACAATAGTTTTAAATGAACAGAACTTCTTTAGAGATGGCTCTCTTCCGTGGCGATACAGAAGAGCTTTTGAAAAGATATTTAAGATCCCTCTGTTTGGCAGTCTCTCTATGTGGGCCATCATTCTCCACCAATTTGCAACTTTTACAACACTGGAGCATACTGCAAAGGAGTAGAATTTGCAGAACATTTAGAATTATAGTCAAGCCAAACTCTGACACTTTTAGAGTTGGCAGACCAGTGGAAAGCAACTTTAACTTCTCCAAGCCTTAGTCCCTTAGTAAATTACTTGCGAGCTACGGTATACACTTGAGTAGTTCACATTCCCTTAAACTTCTTTAAATTTAATGGGTTTCTTTCCAGAATATTGGTCTCTGATCTGTCTTTTCTTAGAGAACTTGCTTTAAAAATTTAATTGTAAATTTCTTCGGCTACTTCACATGTGAATTTTCTACTTGTCTTCCTAGGAGCTAAACTTTTGAAATGTAGTCAGCAAGAAAGACAATCTGGATCTGTCTGTCTGTCTGTCTGTCTCCGTCTGTCTCTCTGCCTCTCACCCCGCTAAGGTGGGAATTTAACTTCTACCAAAGATGGCCTAGTAACACTAACTGATCTCCCATCCTAACAACCCCTAGCTCACGTTGGCCAAAAACCATCTGACCTCAGTTTCAGTAGAGTTGAATTCAGTCTTCTTTCTTACTAAAATAACCACCGCTCCATAGCAATAGTATTGAATAGAGTCTTCCTTGCCTGTTCAACCCATCCAAGGCAAATTTTCTTTGACAAAGTTTGTCATAATAATTTAAAATGCAGCTTCATGAATACTCAGCACTGCGTGTGATGGTTTCTTCGTCAGTGCAGCTCTTTCTCTGTCCTCTTCTCAACCCACAAATTCTTCTCCGAACAGGGATGCTTGATATGGCTCCTTTCAAAGGTCAGACATTTTTTAAAAAGGATAAACTGGAAACAAAGCCTCATAAACGGGAAGGGGAAATGGATTGAAGGGAGGAGAGGGGACTGAGGAGAAAAGAGGAATCAAAATACATCATGTATGGGTATAAGTTCCTTACAATGAATATGCTCATTATGTACCAATAAATTTTTAAAAAGATCAGATATTGTGATATGATATGGCATTGGGACAAATTAAAACCCTTCTGTTTTCTTTTTGTTGTTGTTTTGTTTTTATCCGCAGACAGAATCAAGGAACATAGCACACTGAGGTGGCTTAATGGTCTGCACATTAATACTGACCAGGGGCTTTGACAACCACACCCTGAGGGAAGACTCACACAGCCTCCACCCAAATTAACTCCCATCAAAGCAGAAATTCCTAGAAGGGAGTGCAAGGAGCATGTCTAAAAGCCCAAGTGCAGATTTCCTCTTTAGGAAGCGATAAAACCATGGAGGATGAATGTCTGAACGTCATCACATCAGGAGGCTTAACAAGCACTAAATGTAAAGGCTTAAACTCCTCCTCAGTCTCAATGTTCTCTGGAGTTAAACCAAAAGAAGCCCTCTCAGTTGCTCTCCGAGTAGAAAAATAAAATGCAAGCCTCTCTCATTTTCATGTTCCTGAATGTAATTTAGTTTTTTTCCCTTTTATTCTTTATTGACATTACTCACAAGGCCATCTGATGACATTTTTGCGGCCATTTTAATGGGAATATATTTCAGTGAACCCTGAGCTACATGATTGTTAAAAGAAAATAATGAAACAGTTTGAATTTTTGAGTAAAAGAGCTTTTTTAAAAGGCATCTTTCCTGTTACACAACAAACGATGACATACCAGAATCTACTCTGGTGAAATATTTAATTTTCCTCAGATTGTGGCACATTACAGTTTTTTTCTATGCACACCATGCCACATCAGAATCCAGGTCACATTTACCAGCTGGCAGCACTTCTGAGGGCAGTCGTGCCTGGATGTAGCTCCCTGCCAGTGCTTCCCATGCACTCACAAGACCCTGGGTTTGATCCCCAGTAATGCAGAAATAAATGAATAAGTAAGAATAATTGCCACATGGTCATAGAAGAGCACTGTGCATTTTTTTACAGTTATAGCTACCTTCAATATTTAATACAGCATTTGAAATATTTTAATTATCATCATATTCTTACTAGCACGTATCTTGCATGTTTAAAAAATGGTCCTTAGGAAAACAAATAGAGACATGTAATAATGATTAAACAAGTAATCATTAACCGTTCCTTTCAGTAAAGCAATAGAAGACAGTAGTACAACTGTTAACTATCCTGTACATACATACACACATAATTTTCCCTTCTTTCCTATATGTAATCCAACAACCAGTGCTGATTTCCTACCACTTTGCCTGTAACTTGGTCTCATTTGTATTGTTCTTATGCTATTTTGTAAATGGATGTCTGTTGTTAATATGTTTTCTTTATTTTTAAAATTAAAAAATGGTCCTTATTATCTTAGCCAAAGAGAAAAAAAAAGAATAAAGAAAAAATTGATTTGGTTCTTAGCACTGAACTGAAAAAACTTTAGAAGTTAGTTAAAGTTAGTGTGGAAAATATGAACTGATTATTAAAAACATAATTAATAGAAAATAAAACTCAAGACTACGAAGAATATCATTATTGCAAGCACTGAAAAATTAATTCTATTGAATTAGAATAAAATTCAAAATGATAAAAAAACTTAATGTTTGTTTAATGCAAGTGTGAAATATACCCAAGATATATGCTTATTATATCAGTCTACTTGAACTAAAGTAGAATTAAAGTAGAACTTAAAGTAGAATTTGAGTGATACTACAAAGAACGTAAGATTTCCAATAATGTCAGAATATTATATTTAGCTCATAGCTTATTCAGATCCAGAAAATCTGAAAGTGTTAATGAACAATTTTAATACATAGTTAGAATAACATTTTATATTTATAATCAGTTTGCAAGTACCAATACTTATCACTGATACCTTAGTAATACCCTTGACATGCACACACAGTTCAACTTTAGCTCTGCGTAACAATTTAGCATTAAATTTTACTTTCCTCTCTTTGGGATAAACTTTTTAAAATATAAATTCCTATGTCAGTCTTATCTCTTGAACACGTGGTGAAGTAACATGTAAATAGGCTTCATAAGCACTGATTTTATTCTTTCTTAGTCACAGTAAAATAACGTGAGCCGCACCACTCTCTACAGCACGCCCCTTACCGATTCGTAACCCTGCTGAGCCGGAAGATTCTTCCGGGTACATTAAACCTACTTGTGGTTGAGCCCACGTAAAGATATTCTGATTTAATTGGTCTAGGAGGAGGATCGGGTGTACAGATGCCCAGATGATTCCAGTGTTTAGGCAGGATTGATGCCCACATTGTCATGTACAGGAAAGGCTTATTAGATCAAAATTTCTGGGCATAGTGGTGCTGTTGTTGTCTCTACTACAAATGCTAAGAACATATATACCCAGATTTGCTCATCTCTCCATCTGGAAAATAAAACCATGTTCTCTGTGATGCAATTAGCAGAAATCTTACATTCAGACGGATTTCTAATATACCCTAAACCAGGCAAGGAGGCGGGGGGAAGGGCCTCTGGTTAATAGTCAGTCTTCATGTTTACAGAAATCCCACTTCCTTCCTGTTGAGGACTGAGGGCAGGGGCTGTTCCAGGCATCCTGGCCCTGCCTTGTGCATGGGTTTGCAATGTGGAAACTCCTGCCTTCTCCCAGCCACAGCTGAGGCCTCACTGTGACGAGGTCTGGGGAGGACATACAGGGAGCCTAGTAGCCAGGTGTGGGATGGGTCTTAACCGGTTTATTTTGTTACGTGAAACTTGTTCATTCTACTACTACTTCCTTGCTGTTTCAGAAAAAGTGCCCCCCCCACACACACATTCTCACTGGCAAAATGAAAGTGGGCTGGCTGAAGAGGTCTTTGTCTTTGCCTGTCCCGAGGCACTGACCCCTTAGACCCCCTAGGTACTTCTAATACTGTTTTTGCCTTTTATTTTATCCTTTGCCATAGCCATATCCCTCACACAGGCAGCTGTGCATCTTGGCTGGGTTCTCGGCACTTCCCTCCATCACTTTCCCACATTCAAGCCTGGACAGGATTCCACTTCCCACAGAACGCAGAACCTCGGAGTACCCGACCCTCCTTTGTGGCCTTCAACTGTTTTCATTTCCATCCCTTCTAAAGAAGCTGATTGTCTAAGGGGTTTAGGACACAGTCTACAAATCTCTTTTTCTTTGAAGAGAAAAACATTTTATAATAGTTCTGCATTTGAATTTTGACAAAGGGAAAAAACCCATGATTCTTTTCACCCACATGATCTCAGCTGGATCATCAGTGTCTAATTCATTATATTTTTAAAAAGCCCCTAAAATGCCCTGAAGTATTACATACTGCCAAAGCTGATTCCATCTCCGTGTTAAAGGATTAGACTACATCAAACAATCAGCAGCTATTTATATCAACCTCAAGATACAGGAAATTCAGAAGTGCTTCCTTCATTTCATGGAGTAGGAAATTTATGAGGGTTAACCTTTACACCTGTAAGCTAAGTAAATGCCACACTTCTGAAGTATTAATAAGGAAACTCTTTTGCAGGGATCTACAGACATGCAAAGTCTTTTCAAATCTCACTCCAACTTCCTAGACATTACAAGGAATGATACATTAAACAAACATGAGAAGAGCTGTGAGAAGAGGAAATAGTATCAATAAAACATTATGTCTGATTGATTGTTCACTCTATAAATTTAGTCAACAAATACACATCGCGATGACAACTGTATCCTTATCAAAGTGATTGTTATTAAACACAAGAAAGAATGCCCTGTATCCCTTACACATGACAGTGTGATGGGTAGTTCACAGGAAATAAAACACCAAGTTTCACTTTACTAGGCTTAGAAAATAAGTTTGATATCAATGCTGAATATAGCTATGCAAAAACTATTTGAATTTTTGCTAAGTGAAGAAAACTCATATGTTTTATTATTTATTTTAGTAAATGGAGAGGTTTGATATGGCTTAAGAAGAATGTCACTGGTATGACTTTGCTTGGAACTTGTATTTACCTCACTTATTTACTTTAATTTATTCTTCCTCTGGAGGAAAGTCTTGCTACTCGATCCAGACCACCCTTGAAATGATTATGTCACCTGGGCTGGTCATGAAATTGAGATTCTCCAACCTCAGCCTTCTGGATGCTGGGACAACAGGCATGCACCGTTATGCCTGGATTTTATCTTTTTTATTTTTATCTTTGAATCTGAGATTGAGATTCTTGCCAGGTGGAAGGAAGCGTTCATTCTTTTCTCATGTGTATCACCACTGAGATTTGGGTAGACCTTGGGATGAGACGGGTCTGAAAAGCAGGCAATTTAATGAATTAATGTGAACGTAACTAGAAGCTTCGTCCTCATGAGAATATTTATATAGCACAGCCACCTCACAGAAATGTCTCTTATCAGCTTAATTCATCCCTGGGAGCTAAAATCAGCTTTTTCTTCACACTAAGTCAGTAAAAGAACAGTGGGTGTTTACATTTTTAAAGAAAAACAAAGTGTTTTAATGTAAATCAAAGTGGTAGAGGTACCTAAAGCTGTATGCCTTTATTAAAGATTAAAGGGTAAAACCTTTATTTTTACTTCCAGTGTTTTCAGGTCCACATTTATATGAAAAATTTTAATTCATTATCTTCAAAACATTTACTCATTCTTTTAATTGACAAAATTTTCTATATTTTGGAATGTGTACACATTGTGAAAGGACTAGGTGTAGCTGGTGAGCATAAGCATTACCTCATATGCATGTATTTTAGGGTGACAGCTTATTTTTTAATTTTATTTTAACTTCCTTCTTTTCACTGAGCACTTCCTGCATATGTGACTGCACTTTACGTTACTAATTCAAATTTTGTTGCTTATTTTCTATGTACCAAGATTCTGATTCTAATACAGAAGTATGTAGCAACCAATCTTCCATAAAAATAAGCTGTTTAAATAGAAATAATATTTCATATCAAGTGAGAAAACTTGTATTTCTATGCATAAATTTCCATGTTTATTTATCCAACAAGGAGATAAATTTACAACTTAAGAAATGAAGAAGCTGGATTTAATGCATATTAAATTCTGTCAACTCTATGGTAAATACTCCTTTTAATAATATTGCCATTTCATGAAAAGAAATACATTTTTCAAAATTCATATTCACTTAATTACTTGGTTCTATGTTTTGCAAATTTTTACTTATACCCATATTATAATTGAATTTTTTTTAATTTAGGAAAGGATTCAGGTAAGTGCCAGAAATATATACAAGATTTATAAAACTATAACATTACCTGGGACCTGGTGCTTTATGTCCAAGAGAAAGTACAGCACTTGAAAATCAGCAAGGCATGGCAGAGCTGTCACTAAGGAGGCTATTTGGAGCAATCTTATCTATACTGGGCTTAATAGGTTGGGACACTGTAACACTAGGTTTGTTGTAGGCAGCTGAGTTAGAAATACTATAGGCAGTCTGACAAGGCGAGGCTCTCAAAGGAACCAGTATGAAAAACAAGATACTTCGCAACTGTGGGAGAGACAGTTGCCAGAGCTGTGGGCCAGACCTCAAGACAAAATATTAAACAAATGTACCCACATGTTTACACAGGGGTGGACATCAAGGATTGAGATTCTAAATAGGTAGCAACCACCTTGGAAGAACCAGGAAGAGTCACTAACCCAACCCTCTACAGGAAAAGCCCCTGTTCTGTACTAATGCTCACTTGCTACATGACTTGCTTTCCCATTTGATCCTGATTTAGTTGATTTTACCTGAACAGTTACACTTGCAATCTTATTGGCTGACCATAGTGTTTTGTCTCATCTCATGCCCACCTCACAAATTCCTATTTTTTCCCCACTTTGGACCTGCCTCATTTCACACTTTCGCTCTGTAAAATCCCTAGGAAAGGCAGGTCCTTGGCAACGCACTTGGGCCCCCTTCTGCCCCTCTCTCAGACAGAAGCTTTCTTTCCCTTGATAAATATATTCTGTTCTTAACCTCCATTGTTCCTAAAATTCATTCTTTGATTTTAGAGAACACAAACTTGTCCCAGATATCATTCAGATTGGGAATATCTTTCCCCTGTATCAGGTTTATAATGGTTTATCCCAATGGCCACGGCCAGAGTTAGGAATTTTAAATACCAGGTAATCTTTAACTCTCAACATTTCTGGATTACGATGAAATGACAAAAGAAAAATTTTTCACTTGGGAGTCAGTAGAATAAAATGGACACTCCAGAAAGACATCAAGTTGATCAGACAGATGGCAAATACAACTATCAAAAGTTGTGATAAAAACCTGGGTGTAAGACATTGAGAATGATTTTATAAAGGAGAACATGGGAAACATTAAAATGACACGGGGAACAGAATGGCAGGGGAACAGAATGGCAGAGGTGGAAAAGCTACATACAGCTGAAACTCTGAGTCTGGGTGGTTAGAAAATGTATTAAATTTATTGAGAAGTTATATGAAGGAAATATTTTAACAATTTACTGTAATAACTGATAATAAATTCACTTAAAGAAATGGTTAAAATAAACTTCAGTGCTGTTTTAAATATTAAGCACAATATAGTCACTGATAAAACTGACAATTTAAAAAGCAGATAAAACAAATCTAAGTACTCTGTTTACACCAAAAAGGTTGTTTGAATTAGTGGAAAATAATAGTACCACATGATACTTTGGACTAGTTTTTAGCAATGTGCACTGGTTTTGCTTACAACGTAAGTCTTTGTGATCATAGCACTTTAGTTCTCAGTTCTTCTGAAAGGGGCCTCACAGAAATACACATTTAAATATGTGAAGCAAGCAATAGTTAATGCTTTGTCAGAATTGTTAAAATATCATTATGATGTTTTTAACTGTAAATGTAGACCTTTGGTTTTAAACAAAAACTTGATTTATGCTCTTATTTTAACACACGATTAGACAAAGTACAAGTATAAATGTCTAGTAGTATTAGACTTTCATTAGTTTAACAAGTTGTACTTTAAATGAATTTGCTCATATGTGACCATTATCTATTACCCTAACAATTAAAACTAAGATATTTTGTCAAACAGTTTAATAAACTGTCTTTCTTGTAGTCATCTTGGATTTCTATCATGTTCATTTTCTGATGAAAATTCACAGTGACATAGCGTTCACTATGGAATTGGCACCCAATCCCAGTGACATAGTGTTCTCATTTGTAAAATGTAGATAATAAACTCGTCAAAGATGAGATGCTATAAAGGAAAAATGGTAAGGGAAAAATAAGGTGTGCAAAACCTTAGAATTCTTGTTAATTCACAAAATATAAGCCAAAAGCAAGACTTCTACAAGGTTTTTAGAAACTAGGCTTACTTGATAAACATCCTAAGTAAACTAATTACTTTATAAATGAGATGAATAAACTATCATTAGCATCAATACAGGCAAATATAATCTACCAGATTAACGAGTAAGAAAAATAATTTGGCAAGAAGTATTACAAATTAATAACAATGATTTCCATGCAATTGTGGTGAAGTAAAGTACTTTCATATGTGTTAAGTAATCAGGGCCTTCAAGCATGTTGGCAAGTCATATCCTACAAAGAAGAAATGCGCTGAAAAATATCAGGGGCCTGTCTGGTGCTGGAAGATTGTAATGGTTGATACACCGTCAATTTGAGAAGTTTTGAAGTTTAAGTGACTCAGCAGGGGTCCAGGGCCCTCACTTTCGAAACGTCCTGAGCCTGTACAAGAGGAGGAGAGATTGTGTGAGTGCTACCCTGTCCTAGGGTGGGTAGCCTGCTTCCAATATAAAGGAGAAAAAGAGGCTTGCTCTGTTACCCCTTTTGCTCTTGTTGCTTTTGCTGCCTTTTGCCACCATTAACTGTTGCCCCTCACTATGCCACCCTGCCTTGGAGCCAGCTGATGATGAAATGAAACCTCCACAAACTGTGAGATAAACCTTTCTTCCTTAATTTTGGGCATCATGTATTTTGTCTCAGCAAAGACAGAAAAGTACCTAAGAAAAGGATAAACAACTTTATCAATGTTGATAGTAATGAGAAAAATAAAATGTGTGAAATCATACAATTTGGGAACAAACACAAGTCCAAGCACTTGTGAAGGGACAGAAAACATAGGGAATGGAAAATGGGCAAATGAATGAGAAGCAGCAGCTGTGCTCAGTAATGTAACTATCTGTGTCTGCAGAAGAGTTTTCATTCCATGCAAGTAACATGATGTAATTTAAGACAAAACACAGAGTAAACAGTAATTAGCTACTGAGCTAGTTCCGATTTAGAGAATGTCATAAGAGTTTGGGAGATGTTGCTGACATATGCAAGGAACAATGCAGAATAATTTTGTGAATTCCTGGATTCAACTACTCTGAAGTTACTGATCATGACGGCGGGAGAGCTGCAGAATCCTGAAGGTGCACACTCACATTACCTCATCTGTCTTACATTTTAGCACTGATGCCCAGCAAGAACCAAACCTTGCAGTCCTGATGCCTTATGGATTTGCTTAGGGTTTGCCCAGTGACAGAGCCCTGCTGTTGACAGTATTCACTCTACTCCCTACATTATAATGAAAGTTAGATAAGGGCAGAACATATCTATAATGACTCATCAGCCCCCAAAAGGCAGGAGAAGTATAACATTATGTTCATTTTAAATCAAGCCTCAGACACAGGTAACTGATTTGACTAGGAACACTTAGGTTGAGAAAACAGAGCCTCATTTCTGGATTTTTTTTGCTTTCAGACTGATGTACTTATACTACTACAATGCCTTACAGATTAATATTATATAAATATGTCAATTTATAGCATCAGTGAACTACATTTCTATAGTGAGGACACATAGTTCTTTTAATATTCAAGAGAGATCAATATGTATCTACAAATTAGGCTTACATATCCTTTGAGAAAAATTATCTGTGTACTAACCGAATTTATTGGAAAAATTATTTATTTAGAATTTTGATAAAAGACAAATTTGGTTCACAGTTCTGAAATGGTTAAAAAACATGTAGGTTGGTAAGTATCCTCAGACAAAAGTCAAATGTTTTATAGAGTTAAAGGCTATAATAAGACGAATACTTGTCATAGTAAAGTTGTCAATTCCCCCTACTATATACTTCTTCAGCAGGGTTTTTCTCTCCAACTGTGTTTAAAATAAAATGGCATTCTAATTTATGGTGAGAGTAAAGGAATATCAGATAATACAAAAGGCTATTTATGTAGAGAATACACACACATGCAAGCAAGCTAGCCTATGAAAGATGTTAGGAATGGTATAATCTTAGTCAGATGCAGATCTCCTTTCTTTTCTGGGTACATGTGGGCTACAAAGTTACGTCTGCTGGATTTTTGTGGCTATGAAAAACAATACAAAGGAAGAAGTAATTACTTCAGCTGAAACTTTCAGAGATCTCAGGTCACAGTTGCCTGGTCCCACTGTTGAGGGCCTGAGGTATGCCAGGACATCCTGGATGAAGGTATGGTGAAACAAACTGCTTACCTTGTGTAGCCAGAAGGCAGGAGAAGACAGGAACAGGTTGAAGACTAAATACACTGAGATCCCTGAAGTCATGCTCTGCGTTCCACTTTCTCCAGCCGGGCCTCGCTTCCTATTCCGTCACCTCCCAGTAACGCCACCAATCACTGAGTACATCAAGGAATCAGTGCACTGGAGAAATTAAACCCTGTACTAGCCAAAAGCTTTCAACAATTCCATCCTCTGAACACGTGAGCTTTGGGGGCCCTTTGAGATCTAAACCATAACATTGTGTCACTAGTTTTGACTGGTGAATCGTGGAGGGCCTGTGGGAAGCTTCTCGGCACTTGTTCGTCTGACTGCTGACTTTAGAAGAGTAAACTGTATCTGCAGCCAGCAGGACTTGTACCATGGAACAACAGCCTGAGGGCCTCCTCCTGTTAGTCTTCAGACCCAGAATGAGCTTTAGGTAAAAAACAATTGGGAAACATGAGTTATGTGGGTTAATCCTTACTGCTGCATGGGGACCTCTACTACATTAAGCCTGAAATACTATTTTTTTTCTCTTACGATATATCTTCCAACAACTTTCTGAGGCAAGTTTTGGAAAACAATGGCTTTTAGTCCTACAGATTATCTTTATAGAATTCAGAGTCTCAGTGCTTTAGTTGGTTCTGAAAGTTAAATGTGGGTTATGAGGAAAACTGCCTGCCTCGCTATCTTGGGTTGGCCACTTAATGGGCTCAAAGATCTTAGGCACCCAGTTCCAGTGACATAGTGTTCTCATTTGTAAAATGTAGATAATAAACTCGTCAAAGATGAGATGTTATAAAGGAAAAATGGTAAGGGAAAAATAAGGTGTGCAAACCACACAGAGAAGGCATAAGGTGAGCTGACAAGGGTTAGGTGTCATGCATGTTGCCATCAGGAGCCCAAACCACTGGAGGAACACACTGTTTTATTTAGCTGGTCTGATAAAACCCCTTTGCTGCTTACGATAATTTACACTGATATTATCAAATTGTGGGAAACCATCCTATTGTCTAACAAAAAAAGGATGGAAATACTTTAGACAGAGTTTTAAGGCACTGATTTTTTAGTGACTCCATTTCTGAGTTCCAGAGGTCAATATTAAATAGATGATATTCATAAATGAAATCTCAGTGAATGGCAGCAACACACTGAGGGCCGCAGGCCTGAGGACTGAGTCAGAACTTGTTAAAGAAAGACCCAAAACAATAGTGCTAGAATTTAGATTAAAAAGAAAACTGAAAAAAAAAAAAGTGGCAGGTACAACGCATTAAAAATGAGGCTTGCATTATTCAGCAGCTCATTCATTTCAGCTGATAGCTAAATTGACTCCAATTCCTTTCATATTCTGCAAAGATCAAATTCATTAAGAATGTCAAAACAACATTAGGTAACCCTTCCCAAGAGTCAAAACAACTGCTCAGAATAAAGGAAAAGGCTTTCAAATTTCAGCACTACGGAGGACAATTAAATGGTGATGTTCTGAGATAGGAAAGCATGGGATTTCATTGCTATAAATTTCCCTCTGAGGACTGCTTTCATTGCATCCCACAGATTCCGATAGGTTGTACTTGCGTTTTCATTTATTTGTAGGTA
>PVLD010006617.1:0-98970 GCA_004027595.1 Dinomys branickii | reverse complement strand
TTTTTTTTTTTTTTTTTTTTTTTTTTTTTTTTTTTTTTTTTTTTTTTTTTTTTTTTTTTTTTTTTTTTTTTTTTTTTTTTTTTTTTGTGGTACTGGGGACCGAACTCAGGACCCTGCGCTTGCTAGGCAAGCGTATAGCAGCAATTTCATTAAAAATATATTTGAGTGGAAAATGTTAATTCACGCTTCTCCTTACTTTCTCCCTCGGTTTTTTTTCTTTCTTTCTTCTTTCTTTCTTTCTTTCTTTCTTTATTTATTTATTTCTTCTTTCTTTTTCTCTTTAATAAGTTTATTTTTTAAAATGTGAGCAGCTACTTTATGTCATGGCATGGTTCAAGTATTGAGGTTATTAACTCTTAGAAAAAACAGATTTCAATTCTATCTTTGAAGAGCAAAGTCTTCATAGCAAATGTTATTTGTCTATAAAGCAGCAGTGGTGACAGTCCTGCGCTTTACTAACTGTGGGCTGATCACAGAAGGCATCACGAGCCCCTCAGGGCTGCGGTATAGCGTGACCCTTCCTTAGAACCCACACTTGTAGTGAGTCTCAAACATGAAAAGACTATCAGTTATTAATGGCTAGCTCTAAAGAATCACATAAATTATACCACTGTTCACACTCACCGCCTCAATACATCCTGCAACATGAGCTCAGAACATGCAGACGCACACACACACACGCACACGCACACGCACACACACACGCACACATGTACGCTGAAAGCAAATAGGAAGAAGAGGGAGAGCATCCAGTGAATTACTCCAGAGTAACGTTAATTTAGAGTGAGGCATTCAAGCTAACCGGACAGAAACAGATTTACTAAGGTTTGGTGAAAAATTAAGATTTCCCAAGCCGATCAGAGCATTAGCTGGAGTAGCTCATAAATGAGAAGCCTTTCCCCGAAGGACTGGAATAGACAGAAAACAAATGATACTGAGATACCTAAGATAAAAAGAATTTGCTAACAGATGAAACAAAATACCCTATTCGACAGAAAAGGCTTTATCAAATTTATTACTGTGAAGCGGATTTCGGGCTTGGGAGTAGCTTTCTCACTTCGAACATTTAGAAATTTAAATTAGAAAATAGAAAGTAACTTGACTTGTAAAGCCTAACCCCCAAGGAAGTTGCCATTAACCCTTAATAAAATTTCAGAAAATGCAATTTACACAGAAAAGAAAGAGAAATGAGGAAAGAGACAAAGTGCGTCTTCCTGTTGCAACTGTGGCATCGCACTGAAGCACACTGCGGTGTTCAAAGATGCTCCTCGGATGAAAAGCTTTCACCAGAACCACTGGCTAATTAACAAACTTTATGAACTTTCACCATCTTTGCAAAGCTTCCAAAGGAAAAATTCTCCAAATGTTCTCACAGTAAGAAGAGACTGTAGAATAATTGTAAATTTATTTTCTACTACCCTCCCCTTCCTGACGCAGGTGGCTTTTAGTACCCAGCTGTTCAACACGTTGGCCAATAGCTGCTCTTTATTAATAATTGTGACCCTTTAGGAAACTGTCAGCCAAACTGGAGTCAGGCTGTTAGGCCCGTTTGTTCCCTCCTTTGCCCTTTTCAGCCTTAGGTCTTCAAAGGGTTTCTCTGAGGCATTAACATGCTGAGTTTTCTCTTCCTCACACAGATCAGGACAGCAACTCTGCGGCCTGGTTTTGCTTCTAACCCGCGGTCTCACTTTTTCCCCTTTCTCAGTAACTTGCAAGAGAGAGGTCCTGCTAACAAGAGCATTTGTGTCTGTGAGTGAGGCACTGGCTAGGAAACTCGTGTTACTTGGCGCTTATTTTTCCTCAGCACATGTGATTACCTCAGTGAAGCAAAACCAACTTTATGCTCCTTCTGTAAATTTTTCATATTAGTCACCCACAGTCCAATTAGAGACAAATCCTCCTGAAGACATAAGTTGTTAACATGGCAGTTCCTTTTATTCATTCATTTAAAAATATTAATAAGTATCTTTTGTGTAATTGGGACAACAGGACAATTGCTTATCTTTAAAAAAAGACAAAAATGATTGCAAGATAAAGGGATAGGCAGAAGTGGTAACATTGTAATACCATTCTGTATGCAAAAGATTTATTATTATAAATTTGAAATTAAACACATTACATTCAGTCAACATTATGAGATTTATAAACTAAATCATTTTTCTTCATTGAAAGCTGTTACTTTTAGAGTAGAAAGAAAGATGAAAACTTTTAAAGAATAAAACATATGTGTAAAGATATAAATATCTTTTGTTTATAATTTTTACATGCACGTAAAGAGATTTTTTAAAAAACCAGAAATTATGAGGTAATTTAAGATCATTTTGACAACTTTCATATGAATTTCTATATACTTTAGATTCATGCATTTAAAAGCTGTCCTTAGTAACAATAACCAAAAAAGGAGTTAATTGGAAAAAATGTGATGAGTAGAAATTTATGAAGTTGTCAATTTACTCAATGATGCTAATGTCTTGGAGTATTCCTGACTACCCCTCACACTCCCTGCAGAAAAAGTGAAATAACCCTAAAACTGACCTTCTTTTTTCAATAAATATGTATCCTGTTTTGTTTTTTTTTTCTGTTGAATAAATAGGCACTGGCATATATATTGTAAAGCATATATTGGGAACAATTTATGTATAACAATCTTTTATAATTTATATATATTACTGGTGCAGAGTAAAACATATTTCCAATGTTTTTAATTTTTCATTTTTAAAACCATGGATTTAATAAATGGATTTATTGTACTTTCAAAGAAACTTCATCAAATGTTTAAAGTTAATATTTAAGATAAATTAATTTGAAAGAATAGACTGGGTTAGGGGCTGGGGATTTAGCTCAGTGGAATAAGCGCCTGCCTAGCAAGCGCAGGGTCCTGAGTTCAATCCCCAGTACCACCAAAAAAAAAAAAAAAAACTAAACAACAACAAAAAAAGAATAGAGTGGGTTTAGTAGACTTTTTCTGAAGCAGGAATGCAACTGGACAAACACGTAGTGCTCTAAATGTTTTTTAGTTTAACAAGTTCAATTAAAAGTGAAAGAGACCCATTAACAACTTCGATCAAATCTAGACTTTTGTCTTAGTGAATAAAGAATAAATTATACTAGTCTTTATGGCTTATTAAAAAAGTAAATAGAATATCTTTTCCTTTTTTTTGCAGAATTCACTGTAAGTAGTAGGGGACATGCTACCAAGGATGCTAATGTATTCTATTACAAATTGGTAGAATGGATGCTGTATCTCTCTTATGTGCCAGACCCGTAAATTATGGAACACAGATTAAGTGACCCAAAGGAGAAATATACGTGCACACATAGAATAAATAAGTCTGCCCTATCTTCCCTCTTGCAAATCAAATGCCCTCCCAAATCACTGCATCATACATTTCTTTTCTCCAACATGAGATATTAAAATGGTGATATATAATAATTTCACAAGTGTGTTTTTAATCATTGGAGAATATAACATACAATGGAAATTTATATTATAAATATTCCAGATAGTTTGGGAATTGTTTTGTTCTTATTGCTTAGTCTGTGAATTTTCTTAACTTTCACCAGGAATATGAAAAGTTGGTTTTCATTCATTTATGCACGTATACATGCTGGGGCCCTCGTTCTCAGTGTTAATTTATTTCTATCTTAATAATGAGAAAAAGACAGTAAAATTCTCTTTTATTCTAACAGTAAATTTTCATTTCCTATATATGGATTTTTGTTTCTGAAAGTTAATATTTACTAACTAAAGCTTTTTGTATTTGAAATCTCCCATTAGTATTGTGTTTTATATTTTCTAGAGACAAGATGATTTATTACATTATTCATTTTGCTCTAGAGAGAAGCATAAAATTTCTTCACAGAAAAGCATTGATTATAGAAGGAAACTGATCGACAGCTTCCCTCATCATCAACGCACTCCCAGTATCCCTGTCACCACTCTGAGCATGTCAAGCTGCTGCCCTGGTTTTGGGTGATGGCTTTCTCATTAGAATCACCGCATTGTCGCTTAAATAAATTAACTCGGATGATGTCGATAAAGTGGCATTTTGACTGATTTGTAAATTAAAGGATGACAATAGAATAAAGACCTCAACTATTTTGTAATATTTCTTTTTCACTTAAATTTGTGAGATGATAACGTATAACTTAATTGAACTAAAAAGCACTATATATAAAAATGACGTCAATGGAAAATTAAATCAGAATTTAAAATTTATTTTATTTTACTTATCAGCAGTTATTTCTTGGAATATTGCCCTTCTACTAATAATTTTTTATTATCAAATTGTTCATATATTTAGCTACATTCTATTTATATATTATGAATCTTCACATGTATGATGAAAATTCTGACTTCATTTTGAAAGGCACTGTGTGCTGCAAATTGTTCTCAGCAAGAAGCTCCTGGGAATTTTTTGATGATCTTTAAAATAAGATTTTTCACTTAAAATATTTTTAAACTGTACACCTGAAAACATAATAGACTCATGATTAATTGATCATACTTCTCATTTTAAAATAACTGGTAGATATTCTAAGTTGATATCTTTTTCTGTCATCTTTGAAGCTTTCTTCTGCAACTACCTGACCCCCAAAACCTTGTGCAGTATAAGAACATTAGAAACCCTGAGTCCATAGACGTTATTCACCCAAAAGACCACATCATCATCACACGCTGAGTTTGGGGGAATTCTCACCACAATGGCAGTCAAACAGTAGTTTCACTGAAGTTGCCTCAATAATCCAAGCATTGTGCACAGCTAGACATGCTTTCTAGTGGGATAACTGGAGAGGAGAAGATTTTGCAGTTTTGTTCTCTACCTCATAATAAGTGGTCTTGGCTTGAATTTTCATTAACATTTTCTGTTCCACTAAATTTACAAATTGGGATGAAGAAGGTATTGAGACAAGAAGAGCCCTTGGAACTCTATCGTCTAGATGGAGAGAACGTACTTGAAAGCATTTCTCTGTCAGGTAGGTATTCTGATGAGGTAGAGCAAAGAACTTTTCAAAAGTATATAAAAGTACTTTATTATCTCTTTATGAGTTTCTCCAAGTTAGTAGAGAATAAACAACAGGTAATGATGATACACAGCCTGAAAACATTTTATTAGAGTTGAGAAAAGAACTTGCCCATAATAATTCAGAATTTATTTCTATTAATAAGATCATGAGTAACACACACTCACACACATACAAACACACACACACACACACACACACACACATGCATTTATTTCTTCTATCATTTATTCTTACAATATCATCAGTTTCAGGAATATGTAGCTCCAAATTTCCTACTGCTTGTTGCTTTTTGAGTTTGAAATTCATGTGTTTGGTACATTCTTAACACCAGAGAAGCCTGGCGTGAACTTTTTTTTTTTTTTAACTCAATAGGATCTTATGGCACAGTGTGATAGCTTCAAAGTGAAATTTTACGCTGGAATTTCATAGGAAATACGTAGTCCTACTGTACAGCGAAAGATTATGCAAATCCTCCAGGAACGTCTGATCACTCACGGTGTGACAGGAGAGGAACGTAGCCCGGGCTGAACTGGCTTCTGCTGGAAGGAATTTATGTGCAGCATCCCCGGCCTGGATGACATCACGGCAGCGCCAGGTCCTTGAAAGTCTTGAGGATGATTAGCTGCAGAAATTGGCTGTTTCTGCCAATCATAACCCAGCAGAGCTGCTTTTACCGTTCTGGAGAAAGGAGAGAAAGGGAGGGAGGGAAAGACGACTCCTGCTCCACAGCAGCGCAGGCAGGAGCAGGCAGAGCAGAGCAGCTGGCACTCCGGTGATTAAAGAGTTCTCGCCGCCTCTCTGCTGTACCCAGTCTGCTCCCTGGAGCAATTCTCGTGTCCAAGAAGGAAGCTGCATATTAACGGTGCGCCGAACAGAGGTTTGAATCATTCCAGCTGGCTGCTTGTTTTGAAAGGGACAACGTGTGTATAAATGAAAAGACTACTGGGAGAGTTCAGACCCTAGGACTGGAGCTAGAAAGCACTCTCGGAGTATCGCTGGGGCGGCTGCAGGACTGAAAGCTCCTTTCAATGAACCTGGAGCCGAGTGAACCTGGACACCGGATATGTCGTTGTCTAACTCGGAATAAATTGAAGTTAGCAGAAGAAAAAAATTGAAATGCTTCTCTAGGTAAGTTACTGCTTCATTTGCTGAAACCGAGGTGTGTGCAATGAATGGGTATATATGTTGCTTAGCTGCATAAACAAGTTGAACACAATAAAGTTTTATTTGTGTAAGATTTATGCAGAAGCAGACAATATCTTTAAACTAACTTCAATGTTGCTTTAGGGTATGTGGGTACTTACCTGTCATTACGCTTTGTAGAAGTTATGTTTGTACTGTAAATGGAATTTACAGTCCTGCCTCAAAAACAGATAAAACTTGAAATTGCACAGCCAGAATATTTGCACAGAAAAAACACCTCACTTGATTAATATTTTAGGCTTTTCATGTTCAAATTGCCAATTTTACAAACTCAATATTCACAGCTCACTGTGGTGTTATAAATGTTTACTGACAACATGGCATTCAAAATACCCAAGATGAGAGCTGTTCTCCTCAGAACCTGAGATTTATGGTCATGCTGTCTCCTAACGGTCTGCTTCAGAGAAACAGCTGTCACACACATTTGAAATTGTATAATATACTCATAAATCGCTTATAAAGAAGTAAATACTTTCTACCTAGATCCTATTAAGAAAGAATTAATTCTTAGAATAATATATGTCCAGGGTCATAAACAGAAGGATAGAAACTATGATGTGATATACCTGCATCTTACCTCCAAATTCCTCAGGCGCAGAATGAGTTGGAAAGTGAAACTTGTTATTTAAACACAGTTTGGAGCAACCTTTTCAATAATGTGCCAGAAGAAGCTGAATACAAGGAAGCATGAGCCTTATTTTCCTTCAAATTTGTCCTCATTAATGAGACACAGTATTTTCACTATTACTATAATGATATGTTCAAGTGATGATCTGTTTTCTTTATTATGATTAGTTGTACTATGAATGTTCATATATCTCTGAAAAAGTTTCAAGTTTATCATATTTCTTCCAAACTCACTTTTCTTACTTCTACAAAGTTTTCTATCAGAATATTTTAATTAGATCACAATCATAAATTTTTTAAAGTTAACCGCACATCAATATTGATCTGTTTCTATGACTCAAAAGGATTTTATTTATCCACTTTCTTGTTAACTTTAAAAGTCCTGTGAATTTCTTTGTACCAGAAGATATTGATGAAGACAAGTTACTGTAACTGGTTGAATTTGTTCAAAACTAGGAAGCAATGAGCTTTTCTTACAAAGTTTTTCATATCAAAAGAATAATTTTAATCTTTTATTGAAAGTATGCCAATTAGCTACATCCAGATGCCAAGCAAACATTACTTTACATGTTTTCTCATGAAGCAGATGTATGTACAGAATATAAAGTCTACTGACCAGGAAAGTCTGTCTCTGGCAGGAATGCATGGAAGAATAAATAATTAAGAAGCAGAATATGGTTGGCATTTACATTTTTCTCAATATATACATGGGATTTTTAAAGTACATGAGTGTTGTGATTTATTTAAAGAAAAAATCCTCTGAGTACCTAATGATTAATATTACATAGCATTTACATTGATAGATGTCAAAAATAAACTAATGGGTAAAGATTTTGGAAACTGGAAACCAAGACCAATAGGCTCTTTTAACTCTATTTGAATGGCAACTGGTCACCACTAAGATTGATGCATAGAAAGCCCTCTGAGAACATTTCAATGTGTAGGACTTACTAATTACAGAGTGTGGAAACCAGCCTTAAAGCAAATGTAGATGTAATTTAGAAAGTCAGATATCATCCTTCATGAAAAGTAAAAGCATATGATAATTTCCTTATGCTTTCCTTTCAGTAAATTAATGTGAAATATATATGAATATAAATATAAAAATCATATCATTTTGAAATTTTATCTTTGATAAAATACAAATATATGTTCATATATATATATATAAGAAGAATATTTCATACTTTATCTGAATATTAAAACTATTGTATCTCTTCTATACCCATTCTTCTTTCAAAAAAGTGTACATTAATTAGTAGTTTTTAAAGTCTCTTAATTCAATCCCAAACCAATATTAGTTCTTAAAGATACTGCGTGTTTGAAATCCATAGAGTAACTACCCTAAGGGCACTAATGTATGTATAATCCTCTAGTACTTTCTTTGAGTAGAAAAAGAGCATTTGATAAGAAAATGCAAAGATCAAACTTTTTGTGTTTCATTTAGTAGCAACCACTCAGGGAGAACAGAGAGGCATTAAGCATGCTGTGTTCAAACTAGAAGACTCTGGCTGGTACTGCCTCCTCAGATTTGGGAAGCAGCTGGGAAAACATAAAATAAAGCTAGAATATCAACCATAGCAAGAAGCTGAGGCCAAGAAGCTGTGCACTCAGAAGGCTGATTCTTTCTGGGCTGAAAGTCTCTGATAATACATTATATTTTAAGTTGAAACAGAAGTGTTACTTTTTTCCCTAGACAAACTGTAGAATGTTTAAAGAACAGATACATGTTCTGAGTAGAGCAAAATTTTTAAAGTAATAAAGGTTTTGTTCTTATTAAAGGCCTCTCTAATAAAACTATATAAATAAACTAGCAGGAACATGTATAGAATCAATATATACTCGGGAAAAGAGAATGAGAAGGTGCATCACCTAACCATCATCTTGAAAAGGGCAGAGAGACCTCACGTGCCACATGTGGCTCTGTGCCAAAGCTGAGAAGTGTGAATCTTTTTCTGAAGTAACTGGCTTGGTAAAACGTGCAACAGCAAAAGACATTCTAAGCACTGTTATAGTATATATCTTGTGAAGTGAGGCAACACAAGGGAAGGTAAACTCAAATTCATTAAGTATTCAAAATGACTGGGAAAAATCAGCCGTGATGTCTGTTGATATATTTTAAGTTCAGAAAGTGAGAGAAATGGGTCAGGTGTGAGACAATTCTCCTGTCCCAAAGCCATCGTGATGTAGCAATCAGCCTGCCTTTTCTTTAACACTTCAGGAAACTTTCCGCTCCACGTTACACAGAGTGTTAAACACACTCTTCTTTCAGTTATTTTCAGCAAGCTTCTGCAGTTAGAGGTGTCACTGGCAATACAGTGCTCATAAACACATAGCCCTGCTTCCAAGCTTTCTTTCTCTCAGTTTTCTAAGGAATGCTATCACATTCTACAGCTGATAAAATCAAATTTTTAAAAAAATCAACATGGACTTGATAATAAATTTCATGAAAGCCCAAAGTAGTCTTATTTACTAATCAGTGGTACTGGGCATTTCTAGACAAACAGATTTGTTTTGAAATGTAAATAAGATATTCTCCTTTCTTACTGGGCAAAGTATTTGCAGATATAAGTATTTCTCATACGCGTGAGTAGCCATCTAATTCAGACCATGAAATGACGTATCAAATTCACCTAAGAATAACAAACCAAATAATGACTTCCAGTGACTTTCATATATATCGCAACCCACACAGCCAGTTGGGGTCCTGAGAGGGGGCAACGGGAATTTCAGAAAAGACTAGACACTTACTAAAAGGAAAACTGGGACCAGGTGGGGCCTGACCTGTCTGATGAAGAGGCAGAGATAACCCAGCACGGTCTGTGTCTTTATTTATGCACAATTAAATGGGAGGGGAGCATGCGACAGGGCTGAAAGTGCAAGGTCTCAGTGTTTCGCTGAGAACACTGAAAGCAGAACGTCCTCAGCTGTAGGTGCTGTGATTATCACGGAGGAATGCCAAGGGCAGACACCTGCTGGACTGGCTTTGTTCTCATCCCAACAACTTCTCCACACGGCTCGCCTCTGGTGCTCGGTGTTCTCAGGGCTGGCCGTACCCTAGCCTCCAGTGTGTGGTCAATCTGTAGCTGAGTCACTCCAGATTTTATATATATATTTGCCAGGGGGAAACCTCAAATATTTTTGTGGGCAATATATTAAAACTACTATCAATTGATTGAAATTAAAGAAACATCTGAGAAGCACAAAGGACTAACAGTGACGGTGGGTGAATGCTGGAAAGGATACTTTGTCATGCTCAGGTTATTTGAGAAACCAAATGGCAAAACTATTAAGTAGAATTGAGACAAGTAAACCCAAGCCCTATTTTTATTCTTCTTTAAAATTACTAATTTAAACATTTCTGGAGTCAAATACAGAGAGAAACTTGTAGCAAACACTTCTTTTCTCTCTCTTCCACTTCAACCACACACAACTTCAAAGTCATCTGGCCAGGTTTAATAAGTTTAAGGAAAAAGTAGCTGTAGAAATATGTCCTTAATCTTCTTCACTCGCTACTTTTGTTCATTTGTTTCACTTCCCCTCTCTTCTCTTACTTTTCTCCATGTTTTATTGGCTCTGCCTCTCAGTTTTTTCCTCCTCTCTCATGCCTTACCCCTGTGTGCTTCCATTCCTTCTTTCCTTTCTTCCTACATCCCTTCTTTCCTCTCTTTTTAAAAATTTTGCTCCTTCTTTCCTTCCTTCCTGTCTCCCACCCCCGCTTCTCTATCCATTATTACACATCAGCATTAGTGTCTTCCTCCACAACGGTGAGCAAACCACTCTTATTTGATATGGCAGCAATTGTTCTTATAACAACCTTCTTCAAATGCACAGTAAGTGAGGGAAACAGGTGAAAGAAATGGGTTAACTTACATCAGCCAATAAAAGAACATGAAGAGAGAGTGAGAAATTCACATCTAGAAAGAGTGACGTCACTCTAGACATAGGGGCTGATTTCCCACCTACGGGTTCCAATCTAGTTTACTAAATTATGTCCACACGGCCCTTTCGCCCCTTTGCGTATACTCCCCCTTCACTCTCAGAGGCATCTTTTCCATGCAGCAAATGCAACGGAGAGGTCAAATATAGAATAATAATGTAAATAATTCTTATACTTGTACTTTACATTCCCATAAATCATCTTGATAGTTAGTATTTTAAACATGATAACATTCATATGCAGCCCAAAGAGCAACTGCCATGCTAATGGAAGAAAAAGAGAGAAAGGAAAGCTATTTTGCACATTTAGATGCTTTGGCTTGACTCCACTCCTGAATCAGAAATTCAATTGTAGACTGCTGATCCACAGAATTTGTCATATTTCATCAGATATCTCAAAAGAGTTCTTTTTCTTGATGCACTGCATAGTCTTTCACGCCTACATAAAAGTCATTTAAACCTCAGAAATAAATATAGCAACATGAAAGATTAATACAAGAAAAGAAACAGATGCAGAGATGCATATGCTTCTGTAAATGCATATAAAGTCCTAATTCTATCCATTACTGTAGACTGATAGTGAATATTTAGAATAAGAGCTTGAATTTGATTTGTTTCTCAACCAACCTTTCACCAGTCTTTATGTCAATCCAGCTGAGATTTCAGATGCTACACTAAGTAAAATGAAACATATGCAGTCAATTGCAAGTTATACTTAATAATTTATGGAAAGTACCACAGTGCTTAATGTCTCAGTTTGTAAAGCTGTGCTCCATGGAATAAGGCATTTTCTTAATAATCACAGAAATGATGCTAAAATTGATCAATTGATGTTGAACTAAATTCAGTACTTAAAATACTCTATTCTTCTGTCTGGACATATTTTTCACTGCAATAGAGAAAATGGCTTTTTATTTTTGCTCCATAATACGACAACAGGCATTATTTTGTATTGTTTTTAGTATGTACTAGACACAGTTTCAATGTACTAGGGCAAACAAAATAGTGCTCAGGAAGCTTATATTTTGGTGGGTGGAAACAGACAGTTAACAAATGCATGTCCAATGATAATGGCTTTGAGTACTCTGAAGATGAGTAAATTAGGTGGTGGGTTAAAGTGTGAAAGTGAGAGGTACAGGGATGGTCAGGGAATGCTTTTCTGACAGATTGTCACTATACAGATCTATTTAGAGTTCCATGTCAAATTGAACACTGCTATCTCAGAGAAAAACACGGCAGTGGTTTCTCATAACATGTCAGCCAACAGGCTGAACTTGGGCTCTGCATACTGATTAATCTTCACCCTTTCATGAAGTTGTTTGGTGGAGTTCAAGACATGGCAGGAAATCTTGTGTTTCTGTCCTGGAAAGCAGAAAGGCCAACTTTTGAAAAGTTATTTTGAAATTTTACTTCTACTCTTACAATTTAAAGTATTTAAAAGTAATAAGACAATAAACTGTATAAAATTATTTCATTTCCTTCCTGTATCCTGCAAACCAGTGGGCCTGTATTAGTAAAATTAAAGCTGCAGAGGACCTGGTTCCCTCTCTCAGTTTCACAGAGAGGAATAAGAAGCAGCAAAAGATCATTCAGTTGGCTGAAAGGGTGAGCATTGCAGAATGAAACTCAGAAAGATAAATTATATATATATATATATATATATATATATATATGAACAAAAAGTTTGATAAGTTAATACAATACACTCCTAACACCAACTTAGAGTGTTTTAATAGAATCCTAGTGTCAAAATCAAAGCAATGTTACCAGTGATCCTGGTTTACACCGACCTGACATCCTTTGGCCTATCTTCAGTCTCAGGTTCTGATGCCTCCTAGGAAGGGCAATCTTCTCTGACTCCCTCTTCCATGAGGTGGACCAAGTGTCCTACCCTACCCCACATCCACCCAGTGCTAACACAGTACTCAGAGCTTTTTCTATCTTGGTGCAGTTGTTGTGTGTGTGTGTGTGTGTGTGTGTGTGTGTGTGTATCCACAGACCCTTTGAACCAAGCTGTTTGATGGCAGAAATCAAAGAGTGCTTAACCAATAGGAGACAAAGATATGAATTATGAGAAAAATAAGGGCACATCTAGGATCCAGGCCATGTAAGCAACATTTGCAGATCAGTGATGCTGAAATAAAATGGACTACAGAGGACCACTCTACCTACCTGTGTGTGCTGGAGGATATTTTTACGAACAAGGAATCCATGTGACATTCTAGGACTTGAGCAGACTAAAATGTGAACGGTACTGGAAAGTTGTTTCTATGCAGTATCAATAGAAACAAAATTGAACATCAGTGAACTTGTGGTCTATCAGAGCAACTAACACAAGGCGGAGATTCCCTGTCCGGAATCTTCTAAAGTTTCTCCTTCTTTCGGGATGGGGTAAACGGCAGCTAGCAAGGGTTCTTGTTTTCATCTTGTGACTGTAGGAAGCATGAGTAAAAGGATCAGAGTGACTACTCTGCCCACCTGCCACCAGCTCTAACAGTTGGTTAGAAGACAGGTCAATAAAATTTAAAAACAGTTGGACAGAATGACATACTAGAAAAGTAGTGTACAATATGCACCAGGAGTACAAAAGGAAATTTCTACAGCGGAAGTATTTATAAATTGCACGTGATAAGGTAAATAAAATAATAAATTACTTGAATACATGAAAGTTTGATTTAAAAAATTAAACATATTGCTTTTCCTATTGTTTGAAGCTAGTCTAATAAAGAAAAAGTCTGAAAAGAGGTGTGAAGAAGTTAGGTAATCCTAGCTTCTGTGAATTTTTGTTAGTTAAAATACATAGAAATTACTTGGATACATTGAGAATTATAAATTCTATCAGCAAATAGTCGTGGATAGGTGAACACACATGTATTGCTTCACAGGAGACAGGGTTGTGGTGAAGTTGAATTCTACTGGGTCTGAACTACAAGTAACTCTGCCCTCAGCTGCAGTATAACCTTCAGGAAGCTAATTATCTTTTGTGCGCCTCAGGCGCTTGAACAGTAGGTGATGATACCTACTTCTTTCAATTGTGAGCATGTATGAATGGACAGAAAATACAAGTTTGTGGTAGAGAACTGAACACATGAGAGATTAAATTAAGAGAGTAAGGTTTTACTTGGATGCATCAGCACTCTGACTTTGTGCGCATTATAGTATTTTTTCTTACTTTTAAGTAGCCTCTGAATGATCAAGGTGGCCTGTTTCTACCCTTCTCAAACTAACCCACATTTGGAGATAATGAGCTGCATCAACTTTTTGCATTGGAGTTTCAAATGTTAAAAACAAATCTAATGGAAAGGATCAAAATCCATCGACCAACATTTTGAGGTAATTCACTGTGGTCTTGAAAATTAAGCAGCATCCAGGCATCAAAAACAAAGCAAACCGTAAACCAGAGGAAAAACCTACTACAATAAGAAGCCACAATAAGAAACCTGTTACAATACCTATTAAACCTATTACAATAAGAAATCAAGATGATAGTTTATCTTGATTTCTGGGGTGCAGAACTCGAGTGGTGGGGATAGAATTAGAAGAAAGCAAAGAGGCAAAGATTTAAAAACTAGAAGTAGAAAAAGTAAATATGAATGTTGCTTAGATGGTCTGATCTTCAAATCACTTGCTGAATCAAAGTATTAGGTGACAGAATATTCATTTGAAAGTCTATTCACACACTTTGTAGGCACACGATAAACTCACAAAGCGACCCCTAGCTTTCTCTCTCTTTGTCAGGCCGGCGATCTCTTTCACAAAATATTAGAGACCCCGGCCCTGGGATCCAATCCTGCCCAGGTTGCTGCGCACTGCAGGAAAGAAAGACCAACAGAAAAACACAGAGGAGTGCACAGCAGGGGTCTGGGACAGCCAGTTGCTCTCTCGGAACCGAAGGCCGCCAGCAGCCCAGACTCTTGGTATTTATTGGTTACATCTGAGTCAAGGACGCTTGGAGAAGAGCAGTGGGTGTTTCGGGGACCAGTAATGGTGACTACGGTGGGCTGCAAAGAACAAAGCATTCTTGCAAGGCCAAGGTGAGACAGAAGGGAAAATGGAAAGAGCTTCCCCAGATGCGTTATCCTCTCTAGCAGGTCTTACCTTGCCCTGTGAGTGACAGGGCAGTCACTAGCCTAAGGCTTCCAGCTGTGACCACAAAAAAGCAGAGATTCCATTTTCCAGTCTGGCTCAAGGGCAGGACAAGGTCAGAACAAGGCAGCCTGGGACATCACCTAGACTTAATTTGTAATCCCTAACAACAAAACCTCTCCATATAGAACTTCTTTAAATCACAGATTACGGAGATTAAATTAGAGATTAAAGAGATACAAACCATATTCTGAGTTTCACCACAAAGGTGTTGATGTATTTTAAATTGATCTCATAGTTCTTTATGCAAAACAAGATTATTTTCATGCTTTCTTTTCTTTTTGTATTTTGTATTTTTAAGATAATTCCAATGCCTAACATTGCATATCTTTCCATCATTTTCTGCCAAAGAGGCTTGCTCGGTGAATTAGCGCCCAGTATTCCTTTAGCACGTTTGTAAGGAACTTTGTAGTAATCGGACGTTCCAGTCATCAGGTATTCAAATAGGAACATCTCAAGAGATGTTGCCTCTTATAAGTAGCAGAATGTTTGAAGTCACTCCAGATCTGTCCTCATCTGCTTTTGTCCTGCTTTCCAGGCTTTGAGAACCATGTTTTCCCCGCACTGGTCTTGGGTAGGAAGACGATATTTAGTGTGGGATGCTTGCACATGAGATTGCCCACATTATTTCCAGCTGAGGGCTAAGCTGCTGTTCTATTATATAGAATTTAGAAGTTAGACGAACAGGAAACAGAAGCAACTCGGTAAAAAGCAGGAGGCGCACCCGTGAAGGTGAATGGAGCGCATTCCCTTTGGTAAGAATTGCTCAACCGTGCTGTGTAAAAAATAAACCGCCTTGCCCCAGCCTTTGTGGGATTGCACCTGTAATTCCGGAAATCAGGAAGCTGGGGCGGGAGGATCCCTGTGAGTTTATGGCCAATATGGGGTACAAAGTGAGCATGAGTTCAAGCCCAGCCTGAACTACATAGGGAGACCCCATCTCAAAGAAACCAAAGGCCCAAACAAAAATGAAAACAAAACCGAATGCTTTCAAAAAATAAAGTAAAATAAGTGAAAGATGGAGATAGGGATTGCAGAAACTGTAAGATACATATAATGCATAGTCATAAAACATCAAAAGGAGACACTCGCATATCCTATTTGATGACGTTATTTATCAGTCCAGCGCACTACAACAAATTTCTACATTCTGGTATTTACAGAAGCAAAAGAGGACAGTGGCAATAGAGAGAGACATTTAGAATTGATCAGAAATGTAGGTTTATATTGCCAGGAATTGGTCTGTTAATTTCTCAGAGCATTGGTTTCTCTGCATATTCATTTCTTGATGTTCTTTCAATAATAATTTTGACAACAGTAATGTATGTGTGTTTGTAAACAAGATTAAAAGTGTTCCAATTTAGCTGGGCATGGTGGTGCACACCTGTAATCCCAGCACTCGGGAGGCTGAGGCAGGAGGTTCATTGTGAGTTTGAGGCCAGCCTGGGCTACATAAGTGAGTTCAAGGTCAGTTTGAATTGCATAGTTAAACCCTGTCTCAAATAGACAAAAAAAAAAAAGTGTTTATTTTTCATTCCCATCAACTTTAATCCAGGAATATAGGACATTACACAAATAATTTCATGACTCTGAGGTAGTACAATAAAAAATTTTTCTACAAATTCTTATACAATAGATAATAGGCCCCAATTATATAGCCCCCCAAACAATTAAATTTTCTCTGACCAATTGTGTACTGAGTACTTTTGGTATCTCTAGGTAAGAAAGTCAGTAATAGAAAGTGAATATTGGGGGCTGGGGATATAGCTCAGTGGAATAAGAGCCTGCCTAGCAAGTGCAGGGTCCTGAGTTTGATCCCCAGTACCGCCAAAAAAAAGAAAAAGTGAATATTGAAATTAATTTTAAGAGAAAGAAATCTTTTATTAATTACAATGCTGGCTAATTCCATTTATAATGATAAATTACCTAAAATCAGAAAAAATAATTAAAATATTGGAAATATAGCTTTTAGGTGATTCTGAGTATTATTGTAACTTGTGACCATAACTGTAATACTAATAGTAACACATTAAATTCGTATAATCAAAAGTCAATAGGTATAAATTTTGATTAGTTTTATAATTTATATTTTAATAAAGACCTATGCAACTTCTTGAAATTAAACTTCAATATTAAGTCTTAGGCAAAGTTATTTTCCTCTCTCCTTTATTCATTCAGAAATCAAGAAGCAGATGTGTCCATGTTGGCTGCAGTCTGTCATCTGTATATCTTAGAGCCTCCTACCTATCAAATACTAGAGCCAAGAGAGTATTTTAGGATTCATGAGTAACCACTTCCATGATTGCCTTCAGACACAACTGACAAAGAGACAAGGAAAAGCTACGTAATAATGATTTGGAACTAAACTGGAGCAATTATCAGGCGATGGCAATCATTTCATTGCTGTGGGCTATAAATTGAATAATTTGCGTGTAAAGTGAAAAGTAACAATTGGGTCTGCCTGGTCCTGGATCGTGATTTCCTCTTCTGTTTCAAATCATTTTCCTCCTCGAAGTCCAAAGCCTCTCATTCTTCAGGACTAAAGCGATTTACAAGCATGTCTAAATCCTCTCCTGGGGACTCGAGTCCATAAGAATTTGTCCGCTCTGTGGCATCTCATGACACTTGTCACAGGGTAAAGTCCTTACTTGGCTAATAAGCAAGTGCCCGTCACAACAGCAACTTTTGTGCTATTAACACTTCTCTTCCTTTTCCATTTTGCGGTAGCTCTTCCCTCATTCACCAACACTTCCTCCTCAACTCACTAGAATGTTTGATCTGACCTCCTGGCCTTCTACACTGACTTGACGAAGACCACCAGCATTCTCTTCACTGACAACTTCTAGGCCAGCTTTCAGCACCACTTCCCGACAGGAACAGGATTTACTGAGACAGAAAAGTCTGTGTCCTTTGCTGGCAGCCGCGCAGCTCCTTCTCTCCGACCATGGTTCCTGCAGAGTCGCTCCCTAAGCTCCCTGCATGACTTGGTCCGGTCACCCTACCGCACATACTCTTTCTTCATGGCCTCCGTACCCTGCCTTCCTCTCCACTTAATTTGTCATCCCAGCGCAGGCAACCGGTGCCCTTCAGACCCGTTTAAAAGGCTAGTGAAGATTTCCCTTTCAATATGTCATATGCTTTACGGAAATGCTTTACTCATTTTCTCTTCACTTACCTTCTGTGCTTCCACATAACTGTAGATCTTCCCTACACTACACTGACCATGTTGCACTGCAACTGCGCCTTTACTCCAATACGTCACGAGGGAGGTTGCCTTTGGCTTTAAAGACCAGAGGACGTGCTTGTTAATTTGAGTGTCTCCACCAGTCGGTGAACATTCATTCAATATTGAAGGAAAGACTGTGACCTCCTCGCTTTGGGCAGTGCGTTGTTTCTTCTCTAAATTCTATCAGTCACTAAATTACAGTGTTTGAGACACTTATTTAGTACCTGAAAGGGCAAAAGTAACTCATGTGGGAGCAGGCACAATCCTATCTCTCTAACAAAAAGTATGAAGCATTCACCCATCCCATTCCCTGTAAAAGGAAGGAAATCTTTCTTTCAGAATGTGAAGTGAGTTGAGTAATACAACGGGGTGCTGGAGGAAGGAAGTGGGAAGAGGAGGAGGAGAAAAAGAGTGAAACATTTGGAAAAAGGGAGAAGCTGTCATGGGAGAATTTAGAATCATGAAGCATGTATTTCAGATTGGACTTTTTCATTTAGTACTACACATTTTATATTCTTCCTTGTACACGGGAGAATTTACTTGTTCACCTACTGAAGGACATCTTACAGCTTTCAGGTGTTGTACACTAAAAGTGAAGCTGCTATAAAATACTCAAGTGCAGGCTCTTGTGTGGATATGAGTGTTTAATTCATTTGATGAAAGAACAGGGATTTTGATTGCTGGCTAAGATTGTTTAGCATTGTGAGAAGTGGCTCAACTGTCTTCAAAGTGGCCATATCATCTCACCTTCTTACCACCACTGAATTATCTTTGCTCCTTTGTCAAAGGTCAGTTGTCCATGTTTGTTAGATTTATTTTGTGGCTCACTGTTGATGTATTGTTTGTGCTTTTGCTAACACCACAGCACCTTGCTTGCTGCACTTGTATCATGAGTCCTAAAGTTTGCTAATATCAGTCCTCCGACTTCATTTTCCTTCAGCGCTGAGTTGGCCATTGTGAGCTTTTGGTGTCAATATGAGACTATGCGGTCTTTTTAACCCTCGCTTCCATTTCCCTAGGTCTTCGTCTTCAGTATTGTAATTAATTGCTAACTGGTCTCTTGCCTTATGACCCCAATCACCTTCTCAGTTATTCAGAAGATACTTCTCTAAAATGTAACATTTGCCATGTTAGTCTTCAAATCTAAGTATTTCAATATATTTCATATCTTTAAAGCAATTTAAAGTCAACATTCTAAATAAGGCATTTTTATTTTCTGTGACCTACTTAACCTTTTCAGTTTAGCTCCCCACGCTCTCTCCCTCACTGCCTCAGGGGCCTGGGTCCATGACTGCCCAAAGCCCAAATCCATAGATGCTCAAATATTTTATATAAAATTGTACAAAATTTTCATATAACCCATGCATATCCTCCCACATACCTTAAATCATTGCTAGACTATTTATGACAACTAGATACAATGCAAATGCTAACTTAATAGTTGTTACTTGTATTGTTTAGGAACTAATAAGAGTAATAAATCCTGATCCTCTTCGTGTTCAGAATACACACAGCCATTATAGGCTTAAGTACATAATTCATGAACAAGATGCCAGGCAGACAATGTCTGATCCATAGGTTCTAGAGAAAGAAGATCTATGAAACGGCAGTGTGCCAGAGCAGAGTGAGCTACTGTTCTTGTCCCTGGAAGCAAAAATAAACACTCCCACATTAAAGGAGGAGGCATTTATATTGGCTCACACTTTCTGTCAATGGTCATCAGGCTCGTGTCCTGGATGAGAAGTTGCTCGTATGAAGGTTACCGGGAAGCAGAGAAGAGATCATCAGGGAGGGAGATGCTCATCCTTTCAGCAGCAAGTCAGCCACAGTGCGGCCATAGTCCAGTCACCTTCTCTAATTCTTACCCCTGTGCTGGGAGACTTTGTGGTAAATTCTGGCTATAAACTTCCCAATCAAAATGTGCCTACACACCACTTCGTTCGTGTGGAAGGCAATGCGTGCGGACAATGGCAAATTTGTTTTGCTTTGGGGAACTTTATAGAATTTTCCCCAATACTTTAAATATGTATTTGTTGGACTTCAGGATGCAGAACCTATAGCAGAGTGAAGCTACTTAACTCCCTTACAAGATGAAATATAAATGCTGCAGATGAAAACAAACAACAACACGCTGGCTTCAGAAGCTTATGTTCTAATGGAAGAGATGGACAACAAAAATGTACTATTATTTGACAGCAAAACAAATGGTTCAAATCACATACATACATACATTCACACACAAGCACATGCACACAGCCCATGAAAGCTGAAGAAATGTTGGAAGAGAACTTATGTTTGCACTGGAAGGTCAGAAGGAGCTATACTGAGGATGTTAATTTGAATGTAGGACTACAAGAAATGATAACATGCAATGCCGATCTATGAGTAACAAGCGCTCTAAGCAGAAGAAACAGCAGGTCCAGAGTGCACAGAGGCAGGTGTGTGAAGGACGCAGCACGCCCGAAGAACACTGAAAATTCCATGGGGAGGTTGGAGAAGATTCAGTGAAAGAGAAGTGGTAGCACATTAGGCAGAACTATGGGGTCCGTGCTATGAATTTGGCTGTATTCTGAAGGAAATGAGAGCCATTTTCTTGCAAGAGGAGAATTAAGCAGATGTATTATAAAATGATACCTTTGGTTACTGTGTTGAAAAAAAATTGCTATACAGCAAAGACCAAGGCAAATATCCACTAGGAAGATATTTCAACAATCCAGTGCAGAAGCAATGCTAATTTAAACTAAGGTTGGATGTCTGGGTGGGTTTCCTGGGAAAGAGAGGCGTCAGTGACCAGACCAGTAGGACGTGTGTCTGTGCATGTTTGTCCTCAGGCAAAAGCAATAACGGAGCTACTATTTATGTACATGGAGCAGTGGGAAGAATCAACTTAAGGTTAAGAAAAATATCAAGACATTATATTTGATCTTAGGTTTGAGATGCCTCTTAGAGTTTCGGGCAAAAAACAAATTAAATGGTTAAATAACTAGGAACTGATTGGTGTAAATTTTGTAGTCAGCATATAAGTAGCATTTACAACCATAAGATAATATGAGAGCAACAAGGAAGTGAATATAAACAGGAAAAGAAAAGTTTCAGGGAATAAAACCTTGGGAAATCCATACTTACAGGGTAAAGAGATGGGAAGAATATAAAATATATGGCTAAGAAGTTATAGCAAAAACAAAAATTTATGATTCCCTAAAATCAAGTGAGATAGTTTTTCTATAGGTAACAGGACTAATAACGAACTGCTGGTGATAGGCAAAGCAAGAAGAGCATGAATTGCTAATTAATTTTCACTCCATGGTGTTTCTTAGTGGATATTTACATACAGAAATGTTGATGAAGTGATGAGTGTTAGCTGGTTGAAGCAGGTTCCAAATAAAATTGTGCATAGCATCTCAAAGAGTTTTGCTGTAAAGTTTTCTTTTCAGGAATGGAGTGGTACACTGTAGGGCAAGTGAAGTATATAGAAGTAACAGCCTGCTTCTATGTTGATGCTACTACTTTCATGGTGCTATTTTTCTGACGTTACTTGTAAGCTGATGTTACTATTTGGTGAAATCTATGCTTTCACCAAAGCATAGATTTGATGAAATGAGTAATTTAAACAGTGTTCAAGGAAAAAACTGAAGGAAAACATTACAGGTACATGAAACAAGAAATATCACTGTGCAGTATTTTCAAAATAATGCATTAGAACTATTGCACCACTAGAGGGTTATGCAGAGCGAGCATGGATAATGAACCCAAAAGAAGACAAAGGCGTATATTAGGTAGCGGTGTTTTTGGAAGTTCTTTCCTGCTTACTGTTGTGTTCTTCATGACATAGAGAACAAGACCTTAAGATGAGAGTCATGAAAAGGCAAGAAATGTGGTGCATTTGCAGATAGCGGGAATGCAGTGGAGCAGTCACTGAAGGCAGGAACTAGCAGCTGGGATGATGGGGAAGTCAGAGTAAAAAGGTAGGAAATTATGACCAGATAGTGAAGTAGGTGAAATCAGTACGTCTACACAGGGCCAAAGTGCACGGTAGTGAAGAAAACCAGAGGGGACGTCAAAGCTGAAAGTACAGTACTGGGAGGAACAGCTGTATGTGTATTTTATTACCAGTAATTATTTATGAGCAGTGTTTAAAAATAAATGAATTCCAAAAGATAACGTTGTCTAAAAATATTCCAAAAGCGGACGTTAAGGCTGATGACTGTGGGCAGGGTAGTAGGGGCCAATTGATGAAAAGCCAGAGGGGTTTTGAGACAGGAAAGAATAATATTCCAAAGGTGATGGTGAGAAATAATTACATACAGAGAATAAGTGGGAGAGAAATATAGCATCAGAGACCTCTGAGAGCCTACAAGGAGAAGCAGATTTCAGTTAGAGCTGAAAAGATAAAAGAAACGTTGCTTACTTAGGGACAGCATGTTCTTGATGATTGACTATGGATTCCGAGAAAGACCAACTTTTAGGAGAGAGTAGGAAATGGAATCACAAAGTGACTATGTAAACGGGGGAAGAAAGTCTGGAGTCCCAAGTATCTTGAGACAACTGACCAGGCTGAAGATAAATGGCTTCTAAGAGAGGCGGGGGGATTCCAGGTGGATGCGTGAGGAACTAAGCAACCTGTAGCACTGATTAAGCTAGAAGAGTGGGATGAGGTAGTGCACGGGAATAGCAGCAGGAAGTTTTGGAAGGCAACTGTCCCTACCACACTTTGGGAGCACTGATTACTTTTCTAATATTCCACCATCTTACCAACCCATAGCTCCTTGGTTTGCCAAGTCTACCATACCAAAGCGGGCTACACTGAGTGACTTCAATAACAGAAATTTGGTGTCTTCCTTTTGGAAGCTGTAAATCTGAGCTCAAAGTGCCCACAGGACCATGCTTCCTCTAAATGTGCCAGACAGGAGCTTTTCCATTCCTGTCTCCTGGGATTCCTGGTGGTTCCTTGCAGTGTGGCCTTGTAACTCGTCTTCACAGGGAAATCTCCCTCTGTGCTTACCTCCTGGTGTCTGCATTTGACCAGGACACCAGTCACATTGGGTGAGGGGCTCACCCTGCTGAAGTACAACTGCATAATAACTCATTACGTCCTAATAGCCCTATTACCAAATAATATCCCTGTTGCCAAACAGGAAGTATACACAGCACAGTTGAACCCGGAACAGTTACTCTCAATATTACTTCATTTAGCTTCTAAAAACTTTGTTCCGATTTTACATATTATTCTCCTTAATTATACAAGCGAGTTTCCCTTCGTAGTTGCTGCCTCGTCCGTTATTAGCATCCAAGCCTCCTTAGCCTCAAAAAATGCTGACAGCTACTCCTCTGCTGCCATTTCTCTGAAAACAGATTATGGCAAGTTTGAATTATTTACTCTTTGAAGATTTGATTGGATTTTCTGGTAGCATCAATGACTGGAATTTTCTTTATGGGAATATTTTTGACTATCTATTTCTTTTTTTTTCTTTCTGACTTACTTTTCACTATACATTTTGAGGCTTTCTTAAATCTTTTAAAATATTGTGAAGTGACATTTTCCAGAAACTTCACATACTAAGTGCATTTAAATTTAGAATGTTTTGTGAATTCATCAGTAATTTTCTCCTATCTTTTTTATATCTGAAGCAAATAAGTTACTTTCTGATGCCTATGATTATATGTGGTACCTCTCCTTTTTTCTTAATGGTAGCATAGGCATGTCAGATTGGTGTGCCTTTCAAAGGATCTCGCTTTTGGCTGTTTTCCTTTAGTTTTTATATGATTCTTTTCCTTTCATCTTTGCTCACTCTTTTCTTCTTTTCATTATTTTATTTATTTCACCCACTTTCTTGACAAGTAGCGCTCATATTATTAGCTTATTAACTTTCTGACTTTTTTCTTTTAAATTATCTCATTCTACGTCTCCATGTTTTGTTGATCCATACTTATTTAAAAGTGGTTTAATTAGATTCCTTAAGTTTCAAATTTGTAATTTTCTAGTGTTTTTTTGTTGGTTTCTAAATATATTGTGTGGTGGCTATAGAATGTACTCTATGTAATTTTTAGCTCTTTGAAATTTTCTATTACTTGCTTGAGGCAACTTTTATGATAAATACACACACACACACACACACACACACATATATATACACACATATATATGTATGGCTAAGCTGGTCATAGTGGTGTACCATGCACTCAGGAGCCTGAAGCAGGAGGATTGCTATGAGTTCAAGTCCATCGTGGGCTACAGTGAGTTCAAAGCCAGCCAGAACTACATAGTGAAACCCTGTTTCAAAACAAAGATAAAATGAAATACCCTAATGTAGTATTTACAGCACTGAGTACCACATTTTAACTATGTATTTTAGGCCGAATCTGTTAGTCACATTTACATCTTTTTTGTTCCTGTATTTCATGTATGTTCTAATGAATCTTGAAAAGTACTACACATTATTTCTCCATAACTGGGACTCTATAAATATCTTCTTACAATTTGAGTGTGATATTAGATAGATTAAATTTAAATTTTAATATCTGCCAAATTTCAGCATTCTATCATAACAAAATAATCCCACTATCTCCTGCAATTCTTAATACTTCAAAATCTAATTTTCCTATTATTTGTAAAGCTTTCTTTCTTTTTAATTAGGATGTTTCTGACGTATCTTTTACCAAACACTTATTTCACAAATTGCTTTACATTGCTTGTAATCAACATGTACCTGTGGGTTCCTAAAGTCAATCCACCATTGTTTGTAAAACATAATTTGCTTAATTTACTTTTAATACAATTATTAACATTAATGGCCCTATTTATTTTATGTTTTCTAATAGTTTCACTGTTTTAGTCTGTTTTTCTCTGCAGCACACTTCTATTTTAATGGAGTATCTTTCTCTCATTTTTTTCACCTCTACTAGGTTTTTGCATCTACTAGTTTTGCAAAGTTCTTTGAAGTTGTATGAAATAGCAGTATGAATACTTACGTTTTCTATGTCTGCAGTCAGTTAAGAGTATGACTTCCTTCCTAGAAAATACAGAGCTCTAGAGGTAGTTGTTTTCTACTTATTATTATCTTTTATACTGTTTTTCTTATTTCAGTTAGACTAATTTATTGCTAATTCCTTAGGACTTTATTATTACCGTTGCATATAGCCAAGTTCACATAGATCAACTCCATTTGAACTTTTGTGTCTGTAAAGCTTATCTCTCATCTTATGAATTTCCACCTTAAGAAACAGTGCTCGGTAATTCTTTCTAACCCCCTTTGCAGCCACGTCACGGACATGTAGGGTAAAAGTATTCCTCTAATGTGTCCCAACTGACATAGTCACAAACTAGAGGAGGGAGAAGCGAGTCCAGAGCATGTCCCCGTTGGGCTCAGCTATTCACCTCTGTTTCCCAGGTGTCACCAGCGGTGACACTGGAACAACTGCCCAGGTCCTAATACTGGCAGTACTGGTAGTGCAAATTGAAGATTCTGGCCACTTTTCAAAATAGACTTTCATGTTTTCTTCTGTGTGTGCACATGGTCTTTACTGTAACCTGAGAGGAACGAGGTGACCAAAGCTAATTATAGACCTTTTGTGAATTGCATTGCTAAACGCCTTGACGTTTGCATTCCAGTTAGGATTTGTGTCTTGTATCATCATGTTATTCAGTGCTTGTTTATGACAAATTCTGTGATTGAACGAGATTTCTTAGCTGCAAAATACTTTAACAAATCTTTAGTTACTAATTTAGGGAAAGCAACTTGGGAGAAAAACCCAAATCATGAATAAAAATAAAGTCTATTATACATTTGTTCATTTTACTCAAGATGATTAATTTCAGTGTATTTCACTGAATGTATAAACTCCTAATGATCAATTATCTTTCAAATCATCTGTAAAGCAGCTGCATATGAACAGGTATTTTTCAGACTCTCAGGTGAATGATAAATTATAATGGAAGCACATGATGCTGCCACACGAAGATAGAGCCAGAGCAGGTGAACTGGGGCCCAGAAAGCCTCCTTCGCAAATAAATCATAGTGTCATCATACGTGGAAATTGGAATGACAATTTCCATTTATTTTAAATATAGCTCTTATGTTTTATATTTCTACTTCATAAAGGAGTAACGAGAGAAAATCTAAACTATATTGCAAATATTTCTCTTATCTATTTTGATTATTTGATTTTGATTCTCTATTTTTAAGGCATTGTACATTGATGAACATTTAAATTTATTTGTATCTGTAGAATTTATGTCCTTTTTAGTAAATAAAGGCATGCTTGCAAAACGGAATGATAAGTCTATTTCACAAAAAATTTATATCTTTTAATTTATCTAAGAAACTAAATATATGGTAAAGAAATTGTAATTTGGAACCAAAATGTGACAGAGTTGGGCTCATAATCATTTGAATTGCAGGTATTTTATTCTTATTTTCTGAAAAGATTTAAATGCAAATAAATTCATACAGTTAGCAAGACATTAAACAGAACTGTTGTTTATTTGTATCTTGTGCACAATAGCAGCAAAAAGTGAAGATATATATCAGAAGCCAAAAATTAAAGTTCAGAAGCAGAACATCCACACAAAATAATGTAATATGGGGTAGTGCTGGAAGTGGGAGGAAGGTAACTGACTGAAATGTTTCACGTCGAACTGTGCAGTCACCGGAGTCTGACGGTTAGCTTTCCCCTCCTTTGCCTGACGTCGGCAGCATGATAATCGTCTTGTAGGCAGGGGGACCTGTGCGCTCGGCTCGCACCCACTTGCCACTTTCTTTTGTTTGGTGAGCTGTCAACAGAGAATAGGTGCCGCTTGTCTATTTTTGCAATAAAAGCGAGAACATATTGCCCTCTAGTGTTGGGAAAGTCAGGGGACATAAAGCTTCCGAAGCAAATACGTATGGATTTGAAAAAGCAAATCTCTTTTTTTTTCTCCTTTCAAATAAATGTGATCAGTCAGTAAGCATGTTATTATTTACTCATAACAAAATAAACGAAACATGAGACAGTCTTATTTTATAGCCTTTATAAATTTTTTCAATTAATTAAAATAAATTACTTGTTTTAGTATTTTGCCTTTTTGTAGTTTTAATTATGTTTTTTCATTATTGTTATAGTTTAGAACTTTAGAAAGATAAATCATTTACAATACATTACCTTCTAGGTACTTATAATTACTTTGAATTTTATTATACAATATGAGCTACCCATTTGAATTGTTAAACTTAAAGAATTTAAGTTCCTTAAGTGACAAGTCACCAGACACTGTCTAATGAAATGTGCATTCTTTTCTCCAAAATACACAAGATAAAACGATCAACAGTTAATTAGAAAAAGTCTCTAGAAAATAACATATGTAGAAAATTAATAATTGAGGTAGAAAGAGAAATATGTTTACAGTGATATTAAAATGATGCTGTTTTAAAATTAAATTCTGGGATAACCAGTACATTTAAAATCAGTTGAGGATAGATTTTATTTTGTGTGCTTATTGAAATAAAAATAAAAATAATGGATAAATTTTGACGATAAATATTCTGATATTAATTTAATCCACATTTCTCCAGACAGCCACTTCTGTGGGAACACACAGAATCTTCTTCATGAACAGTCCACCTGTTACTGTCTCTCTTTCCCTCGTCATACACGTAACTGTTTTATCTACTTCAAGGTCTTGCTCGTGAGAGAGGATTAGGAAGTCCTGGATTTCCTGCCCATCATGAATCTCACAGCCTCAAAATCACAGAACATGTCTTTGCCAGGCCCCTGTCCCTGGCACCCACCACTGACAAACAAGTGGATGGGACACTTTAAGTTTCCTTTACACTCAGTGCTTGGTGCATCAGTCAGGGTTTACTAGAGAAATGGATATAACACAAGATATACAGTTATATAAGAAAATATAAGTTTGGCTTACAACAGTCAGCCACAGAGTTGGATGAGGAAGCGTGCTGAGTGTGTCTGCACGTCATTGCAGTGTCCCTACAAGTCCATATCAGGAGGCTCACGGGTGGTGAAAACAGCAAAGCAACAAGAGCAAAAGGGAGGAGTGGAAGAGAAGAGCAAGGGCTTTCCCCCTTATATTGTAAGCCGGCTGCCCCCACCCAGGGGCTGGGCTTCGCTCATACACTCTCCAGGCCTCCTCTTGCAGAGGCTCAGGATAAGTACAAAGTAAGCACCTTGGCTCCCTGCTGAGTCACTCAGCCAAACCTCTAGAGTTGACACAATGTATCAACCACAACACTTAGTGTACACAAAGGTCTCAGGCAAAATCTGCAGTGAATCCAGGCAAGTGGTGGGATTTTTGTTTGCTACTTTTTGCATAGAAGTTATTCAGAGATGGCAGGACCAGGGTCCAAGGTCAACAAAACATAAATATTTGGAGATCTGTCTCTCTTTTACTCCAAGTATTTGGTGTTTTTAAAAAACACTGTGTGTGTGTGTGTGTGTGTGTGTGTGTGTGTGTGTGTGCTTATAGATATCTAAAGTCTTGCAAATTTGGACTCAGAAGGAACAGTTGGTGGGTCCTAATAGTCTACTTATAAGTTAATTTAGAGATAATTTGGTACAATTGATTTTCCAGTTTTCAAAAACTTGGGTTTAAATCCTGAGATCATTCTTCCCATAGAACTATTACAAATGCTGTATCACACAACATCTATTTAAAACAGTGGAGATTATTACAGATCTTCTCTATTTCTAGTTTAGTATTGGATTACGCTTGGGGGATGCTACAGCAGTTTAGTATGAAACAAATACTTACAACATAGTCTAAACTATTGAAAATGTACCTATAATCTTCTTGGGAAGATGCATAAATCAATTAAATAAAACTGTAAGAGTATCACAGACAAAGTATAAGAACACATTCTTCATAAATTAGAGGAAGAAAAACAATTTGAGGAGTAGTGCAGAGTGTGTTAGCTGACTGATGTGACAAGATACCTGTGAAAGGTAATTTAAAGGGGGGAAGATTTAAGTTTCAATCCATGGTCCCCTGACTGCCTTACTCGGGGACTGAAGGGAGGCAGAATATTATGGGAAGGGTCTCCTCACCCAGTGTCAGCCAAGAGAGAGTGAGAAAGAGAAGAACTGATACTGACGATCTTCCTTGTGCCGCTTTGATGATAGCCAGGCCTCCGGACAGTGCCGCAGTCAGGGCAGGGCCGCCCTTCACCTTGCGGTCTGTGTGCCAGCTGTCTCTGGAAATGCCCTCCCCAGTACACACAAAAGGGTGCTGTACTACATCGCCTTGGTGTTTCTCACTTTAATCGTTGACAATTAAGTGTCAAAACAGGGAAAGCTTATTATTCACAAAATCATAGAATTTTGAAGCTTAAAGAAAGCTTAGTTATCGAAGGCCCCCCTTGAAAGTGTCCTACCAGGTTTATTTTTATAAAAGCAGTACACAGTTCTTGCAGAAAATTTAAATATGTAAAAGTGTAAACAGAGGTAATTGATCTTTTGATGAGCATACTTCCAGCTCTTCCCTGATGTATTATGTGGGAATATCATAAACATTTCTGAGGGTGTTTCTCACATTTCCAGTGAAGAAACTAAAGATTAGCCTTCTTCCATCTTCCACTATTCCCTCCTGGTTTCTGCAGAAAACAATGTTTGAATTTCACCTGTGGATAGAGGAAAAAGGTAAATATATGAAAAACACGAACTAATTACTTGATTTTGCATGATTGTTTTGTGTACAACATTACAGTCTACAAAATGTCTATTCCCTTTACAACGGATCTCAGTTACCGCCTTCACGGAAACCCACAGGTAATCAGTCCCTTGACCTGGATATGAGAAAGGCTGCACTATGATAACCTACGGGGGTCACTCTCTGGGTAAACTGGCTCCTGCAAATTTGGGGATTTTTTCCGTACTTACTCTGTTCTAAGCTTACTCTATTCTAAGCTGATTTCTGCATTCATCAGGCCTATAGAAATGAGAGATAATATTGGCCATTCCAGTGCAGTGCTGTCTGTAGGCCTGGCTATCACCAACTGCATTCAAGAATCTCAGTTGGCTCACATGCAAAACGCAGGACTAACAGAGTGAAAGAAACTAAGAGAAAACAGCTCTTGCAAAATATTTGCCTCCAAATGTGCAGTGTAAAGTTGAGGCAGTGGGCTCAATGGGTTATGAAACATTTGAAGACAGGTGTGATTGAAATTTTTTGAGAAGATTACACCTGGAGCCTCACGTAAACACAGGCCCAGGGCAACAGACTAAGAGTAACGTGTGGGCGACAGATCCTGAAGGCCTGCAAGTACCAAAATAGTGTAATTATCAAGCAAATATATGAAGTTGCTACTTATGGCCAATTGTAACAAATCATGATCCTTAATTTTCATTAAAATCTCTAGAAGGTGATGTTTGAAGTTCTAGAAAAGAGGCTGAAGTAAAGGGGAAGGCTGACTCTAAAAATAATACATCTTTTTCTTGGCTTTAGAAAGCAAAAAAGTGGGGTGAAAAATCCCAGGTTTGGGAACCGGGATTAGGAGGGAGCTGACATGGTTTCCTTGATATTTTTGAGCCGGCTGAATCTGCACTGTCTGTGTACAGTGCAAAGCATATTGTGCGGGGAGTGTTACCACGCTTGGGTTAAGTAAGCTGAGAAAGTTGTTGGAGTCATCAAAATGTACTAAGTTGAGGAACCAGAAATGGAAAAAATATGATGGCTATAAGAAGATCTTCTTAATCATTCCCTTTTAGTGTAATTATTTATGTCACAATTGTAAGTAAAAAGTAAGATAAAAAATGGATTGTGATAATAACTATATAAAAACAAATTATGTATATAGGACGGACTACGAAAAATTGAGAGGTTTGTTGAGCAACATTCCTTCCATTTCTAATTTTCTAGTGTTGAGTTTCATTATGTTTTCATAGCACGAAATAAACTCAAATGTTGTTAAGGTAGAAAAGCAGCAGTATGAGTTTTTAAAAATATTTTAGCACTATCTTTGTAGATGACACTATTTACAGGAAAACATGCTACTTTCAAGAGAAAATTGTTAATCAAATTATATGTACAAAGAAATATACCATGATACAGTATTTCCTCATTCATCCTCTGAAGTTTTCAATATAATTTGTTCATAGGGAAAGGAAAATGGAGATAGGAAGTGAAAACACTGTTACATAGATTGACTGATTAATGCCTACATCATTTTAAATCCATTAGTACAGGCTTTAAATCAGCTGCTTTAAAAACACTCATTGTCAGTGGGACAAAAAGACTTTCTGGCAATGAAAGAGAACTAGTACAAAGAAGAAAGGAAGACTAGATTAAAACAAAAAAGTAGTATTTTTTTACACTAATGTAAGATGGAGTTGAATATTCAAATTTATCTGGCAAATAATAAGTGTCTTCAAAATGTCCATGCACTAATTTGTTGAATGGCTGCTGGATGAATGCCTTTACTTCTCAGGGGAAGGGAAATATCAGGAGCAAACCCAAGCCTACCCTGAACGTTAGAGCCCATCTGGCTCTTGCCAGACTCGGGCTGATCTGCTGTAACTATTACCCTGAAATATACCTAAAATGAGAGAAATGCAAGAAATTTATCATGATCATCTCAAGGTCCTAAGAGAATTGTTTGGATTCAAGAACTTTTCACATAGACACAAGCCTTCCAAAATTGTTTCATTCTACTTAATTCTGTCTCATATATTGTGGATATCTGATTGTTAATTTAGAAGCAGTAAACATAAAATTCGATGATGAAATTTTAGGCTTAAAAATAAATACACCACAGAAGCAGAACTAAAAATAAATATATAAATGCTCAGTTCCAAACAATGATCACTAGACCTCTTAGGCTGGTCACGGATAGCATTTCTAGTACTACTATATCTAAATTTTATGTTGCAAAGTGTAAGAACTATCCATGGGCACATTCTTGAAGTCCTTATGTTTTTCTGATAAGATGAATATATACATATTTGCTATTTGATTTAAATGGTATAGACCCCTTCTTTTAAAAGAATGTGTTGTTTCTCTGCCTTAGAAAACAAGACCTTAGAAAATGGTAAATAGGCATTTTATGTGTCTGCAGGAAATGGTAATAAAAGATATTGCCTGACATTTTCTTTTCTATTTACTGATGTGCCTTCATAATCTCTTAAAGTGTGAACATAGCTGATAGCTCAGAGCTCTGTACCTAGTAAAATATTATGTTACAATATAATATTGAGGTAGTAATGTTATCATTATGTTTGAAATGACACTTTTAGTAGTTTGCACTGTAAAAATATACACTTTAAAGAATAAACTAAATTTATATTATGTTACTGAAATCAAGAAAATATGAAGTGTATTAAAGTTAGCTGCTAATCAACTGGTTATTTACAGGAGCAGAAAAGATCAGTTTTCCAGAACTCATAAAGTAGTACACTGCTTTGATTTTGATTAAGTGCAATAATTACTCATTACTTTGTACCTTCATTTTGTAAAGACGTTTTGACTTATGAGGTTATGCACTGTTGTTTTGCCAGTAATAGCAAAATACACTGTGGTCCAGAAGCCAAAAAGAACTCCAAGGGCCAAGCCAGATGGTCCCATCAACCAGTAGTTTCAACATGTGTTGAATAGATCTGGGATATTTTCAGAACCCACTCAGAATTGTAAGAGAGTACGCTAATCTTTAGTTACAACCTCTTCAATCTTTACAACACTCTTCAAATCAGACTAAGTATTTTGGATGCAGTTTTCCCTCCTGAGCAGTGCTTTACATAGTCTTGCCTGTGATCGGGAATAAGAAATATTCTCACATTAGGACCAAGGCACACAACATGCAAATATAAAAACACAACTAATAAACAAAAAGTTTTATAAAGCGATAATTACTTTTTTGGAAACAAGTATATTTATTCTGGTCATTTTCATTTACATGAATGCCTATAATCTGAAAAGTACTGCATCCCTTTTGTAAAAGACTTTTAATTCATGGCCATAAATTGGGGAACTCATCCCAAGGGAGTGTTAGTGTATGAGAACAAATAGTTACAGGTTTATATAAGACCATTTCCTAATTTTAAAACCACTGCTTCATGAATATGAATTATGAGCTTATTTTAATATAATTCCTGAAAGCTAACAGAAACTCATGAAACATTAGAAACAAGGTACTAGCTCAAATGTTTTTCCTCTACATATCAGTAAATGTCAAAACTGGTCAAATTATTGGAAATTGTTGTCATATAACTCATAGCTTCTTTTTTGCTGATGCAATTTACTTCAATCTTTTTTCTTTATTTTTGGCAGACATTTCTAGCTTTGAATAGCTGAGCGTTTAACATTGAAATCAAGCTTGCTGACACTGGGGTTAAATTATTTCATTACACTGAGAAAATTTTGGCTACATCTAACTTAACAGTTGGTTTTTCCAATAGTGCAGCTTATGTAACATAGAATTTTAGTATCACAAATATTTAGTATTTCAATCTGAATCTCTTTTTTTAAGGCTTCTAGATCTAAATTTCTTCTTTTAAAATAAATTAATACCCTGTCACTTTGTCTGTAATTCAGTTTTGATTGTACTGCTCTTGTGCTGTTTTGTGTCTTTTTGTTAATGTTTTCCTATTTTTGTTGTTGTTTTGTTTTCTTTGTTTTTTATACTTTTAAAAAATAAAAAATAAACTAATAATGAATAATTAGGACATTTACAAAAATTAATATAGTAGCAGGAAAGTATATGCGGATATAATATTGTTGTTACTACTAATTTTTCAATTTCAGCTCAAATTTGGTGATTTATATACCCCGTTAAAACACCTTCACAGATGTGTGCACGCTTGTGATTCCAGCACTCAAGGAGCTGAGGCAAGAGGAGTGGCATGTGTTCCAGGTCACTCTAGATTACAACCCCAGGCTACATAACAAGTTCAAGGACGCCTTGAATTGCCTAATGAGACCCTGTCTCAGAAAAAAAGGAAAAAAGCCAAAGACCCACCTTCAAAGGCTCATATATTCAATGTGCAAAACATAGCATTAATTACGATACTGCCTGGAACTGCTTTGGTTACTAACTTCTCTACTCTCTCTGGACCTGACCGGAAAGGCACACTGACCTAGAGACTGTACTGTAAGACAATGTAGAGAATCTTACAACACTTGGAAAATAAGTCAATGGTAAAGAGAAGGAAAAAGCAGCCAGATGTGGTGGCACGCCTGTAATCCCAGCACTTTGGGAGGCTGAGGCAGGAGGGTCACAAGTTGGAGCCCATCCAGGACAACTTAGCAAGACAGCCTCTCAAAAATAAATAAGTAAATAAAAAGGGAAGACGGAGTTATAGGCCAAGGTGAAGGCCTGGGTTTAGTCTCCTTCCCGGTGGGAGAGAAGCGGCACCTGAAAACTTCCTGTTTTCTCAGCATCTGCAGGGGGCTGGGTTACGTGACCCACAGTTGGGGAAGGCGAGCAAGACAAGTAACCAGGGAGTCTCTTTTCAAAAGTTTCATAATGTGTTTATGAAACTGGCTTTCGATTATTTAGGGCAAAGCCTATTGGACATACTTGGTCTGCAGCTCAAGATTTGAACGTATCACCTAAGGTCTTTAGGAATGCAGGCCACATACTTTACATGATCAGAGTAACTTTTTACTGTCTTCTCCTTACCCTGAAATACATTCCCTTCCTTTTGTCTGACCCCTTTTTACTATATGTCCTTTGAAACTGCTCTCCGTTATTTTGATTTACCAATGCTGACAATCCAAGATGCTTACACTGGTTAGTATCCTGAGCCTTATTTTTCCTTCAAGAGACACAACACTACGGCCACAAGTGTGGTCAAGTCAGACTACATCCCGGCAACGTGGGCGGCCACCCCCTGTCTCCGGGTGGGATCCGCTCAGCGCTGCGGGCGCCTCACCTCTCCTGCTCCGGGCCCCTCCCCGCCCCTGGGCCCCCTGGTCGCGTCCTGTTCAGGAAGGAAACCGAGGAGAGCGAGGGCAGGCAGAAGAGAGCACGCGCCTGCTGCTGTGCCCATACAGCGCTCAGACTTCTAACTCTGGGCACGTTACTGTGAAGCAAATGTCACATTTAAATTTTATTTATTCTTTGGATGGGCAGATTTTAGTACCATATGTTTTTGTTTTAATTTCTTCTTCACTATGGAATATTAGGAGGAGCTCTTCTAATATGCAAAATCGACATCTCATCTTTTATTCTATTCAAAAATAAAATCATATTACTGATGTCAGCATAGATAAAGGTCACTTACTTTTTCTTCAACTCTCCGACTGATTTCTTTCCTAAAATACTTGCAAACTTCCCACCTACGGGGTGTGAAGTGCAGAGATGTCTGCTCTTCTGGGCCCGTTTGTGGGCGCGCTGGGGCGGAGCGGGTCCTGTGTTCCATTAGGCGCCTTGTTTGCTCTCTCCTTTCTTCCTCTCGGACCGCGTTCACTGTAGGGAACGGGCGCGTGCACATAGCGCATTCCAACTACTTCCCCGCCTTCCAACCCTTTTATTTTTCCAGCATCCAATTCTTTTAAAATCAAGCATATGGACTTGGAGAAACCTAGGAAATGATACTGGACAGACATCTGTGACAAATTCTAAATTTATTTCAGTGTTGTGTGTACATAGAGACACTAACACACATTTATTTATGGATAGTTTGAAGCACACAACACTGGAGGGCACAGTTTAATTACCTTAAATACTTTATATGATACAAAGGCCTGTGGGTTGTTGTATATAATTTTAGGAAAAAAAATGCAGTTTGATTTTTTTTAAAGAAAAGAATCTTTTGAGACATTTGAAATGCATTTGGAAAGCAAATAATTATTTTAAAAGAATTTTATTCAAAACAGAGTATTAGTAAGTCTCTAACATGCATAATAAATTTTCCTTTAAAATGAACATAAAATCAAGTAGGAATATTTTCAAATTAACACAATGCATTTTGTGAAAAGATTAGGTGGATTTACATATTTGGAACATGAAAAAATGAAATATTTCCAATGTATGGTGGAAATTCTGAAAATTCAAGTTGTGAGATTTGGGGAATGTTTTAAAAATATTTTTCCAAATCTAAGGTAAAAACAAACATTTTACTACAAGTTAACATTGACTGTTTAACTTTGATTATTTGTTAGGAAAAATTTATTTTAGCGCCTAAGAACATAGAAATAGCAGCATAAGAATGCAATGTTTATTTAATGTAATATTATTTCACTTGTCATGAGTAGTCATTAATCACTAAGATACCAAGAAAAAATAAAATATAAACACCTATAAAATACAGTGTGGTAGAACGCACTGCTCATTACAAAACACACTCGTGGGGCTCTAGGATCTGTCATGACGCAGCTCTTCGGTACTCATCACAGACTGATAGCAGGAACTATTTGGAACACTAGCTTGGTAATTAAAAAATAAAAGATTCTTGATGCCCTCAAACACAATTTTGAGAGAGATGAAAAAACTCTGTGTGGAAAGAAATTCCCAAAATTCAGTGTCACTTATTAAAAAAAACAAAACCCTAATAATAATGGAAAATTATTTCTTATAATAAAGGGGTTTGATGAAGTTTTTCATATTTTTTTCAATGCATCCCACATCCCTTTTCTTTTAATCTAGAGAAGGGTGTAGGAAATTGAACCTCTGATTGTTGGACTAAGAATCAACAGTGGAGAACTCGCTTTCACCCTGATCCCTGGAGGAAGCCAGGTTACAGAATGTGCTTTGAGAAAGGCTGGTCTTCCGGTCTAGGCTTCTGCACACAGTTTCCGAGAAGGACCCGAGGGTGCTTTTGCCGCTCTGTTCTTTCTTCCATGTTTCTATCTTGCTGCACCTGGAGGCTGGGGAAGACAGTTCTCTGCTTATTTGGGTCATTAAACCGAGTGGCTTCCTGTGATCCAGACATGAAGGCTGGATTATAAGAGAGAAAGTTTGTACTGCTATAAATCTACACTAAAAATCAGTCACTAAAAAAAGAAAAAAAAAGTCACTGAATTTGGCACTGAAGAGACTTGAGCTAGTACTTAAGAGCAAGTTCCACTTTTCATGAAAGAATCTAGATTCCTATGCATCCTGGAGAAGTGAACTTCATGATAATTGAAACATAAATTAAATCTAAACTTCTCTCTATCTTTATGTTAAAGTGAGTAGTTGAAGAATGATCTTAATATTTATTCTTATGTACATATGGACACTTGGACAAAATAAAATAGGGTCCTATGTACTGTAAAAAAAACCCATGGGGATACTCCAGATAGTAAATCCAGTTAAGAAAAAGCATGTTCTAGCATTTAACCGACTAACATTATGTTCGGTAAACATGCTTCTTAGAGATCAGCACAGATAGAAACATTACCAACATTCCTCCTTTTGTGCTAGTTATCACGTTTCTCCTCTTTTTCAGATAATTCTTAGAGGACTCAGCAGCAATTCTTGGTATTGGACATATTCAAAATCTCTCCAACCTTTACCCTTCTGGCTTATCGCCTTCCAGCTTTAACCCACTTGTGATCCTTTCAGATATTGTACATGATTTGCAATGGTCACATGAACTGTTGGAAAGTCACATTTGCACCATCTCACACTTTATTCATGATGGCACTTTAGGAAAAGAAGTTGGAAAAAGCTTGCAAGGCATCGCTTTAAAAATGAATCTGATTGTGAAGCTTCGGAGAAGTTTCCGAACACTGATTGTTCTCTTAGCAACCTTTTGTCTGGTGAGCATTGTCATTTCTGCCTATTTTCTCTACTCCGGCTACAAACAGGAAATGACACTTATTGAAACCACTGCAGAGGCAGAATGTGCTGACAGCAAAATTCTACCTTATCGCTCAGCGGAACTGAAAACAGTTAAGCCTCTTGATGCATCTAAAACTGACCCTACCATCCTCCTCTTTGTGGAGAGCCAATATTCCCAACTTGGTCAAGATATCATAGCTATCTTGGAGTCCAGTCGATTTCAGTACCACATGGTCATTGCCCCCGGCAAGGGGGACATACCTCCTCTGACGGAGAATGGCAAGGGGAAGTACACCTTAGTTATTTATGAAAATATTCTGAAGTATGTCAGCATGGATTCGTGGAACCGAGAGCTTTTAGAAAAATACTGTGTGGAATACAGTGTTAGTATAATTGGTTTTCATAAAGCCAACGAGAACACCTTACCAAATACACAACTAAAAGGATTTCCATTAAACCTCTTCAATAATCTAGCTCTGAAGGACTGTTTCGTCAACCCTCAGTCTCCATTACTGCATATTACCAAAGCCCCCAAGGTTGATAAAGGCCCTCTTCCTGGGGCAGACTGGACTATATTCCAGTATAACCATTCAACCTATCAGCCTGTGCTTTTAACTGAACTACAGACAGAAAACTCCCTTTCCTTCCTGTCTAGTAAAATACTTTATGCAACAGTGATTCAGGACCTGGGCCTTCATGATGGGATTCAGCGAGTTCTCTTTGGCAACAACTTGAACTTCTGGCTGCACAAGCTCATCTTTGTAGACGCCATTTCCTTCTTGTCAAGGAAGAGACTGACGCTGTCCTTGGACAGGTACATCCTCGTGGACATCGATGACATATTTGTGGGGAAGGAGGGAACCAGGATGAATGTCAAAGATGTGAAGGTAAGAGCATTTGTTCTGAGATTTTATGTTAAAATCGGTTTGAGACAAACCAAACACTTTTTTAAAAAATTAAAACCATTACACACACACGCAGACACACACACACACACACACACACACACACACACACAAATAGACCTAAGTATAGATGTATAGATACAAACAAGAATCCAAGCTTCAGAAGGGACTGATCGAAAATATCCCCCAAATCCTTATTCTCTTTGCCCCTTGTGAAGCCTTGCTCATCTTAGCCACATAGACTTAGAACAACCTTTATCATTTTAACATTTGTTGCAGTTTATAGCAAGAGACATGTATGTACAGAGCTTTATTTTTTGTTGTTGTTGGATTTTTTTTTCCCAATTGTTGATTCTTCGAAGTATTTCCCATGCAGTTTGGTTTTCTGTCATGAGTTCTCTGCCTACTCCTATGTCTTCAAGGTTTCTACCTACTTTCTCTTCCAGTAGATTTAGTGTTTCTGTTTTAATATTTAGATCTTTGATCCATTTTGGCATTAGTTTAGTGCATGGTAATAGATATGGGTCTAGTTTTATTCTTCAACATGTGGAAAGCCAGTTTTTCTAGCACCAGTTTTTCTCGAAAGAGGTTATCTTTCTTTCTCCCAGTGAACATGTTTGGCCCTTTGTCAAAGATAAGGTGGCTGAGTGTGTTTGTAGATGTGTGTGCATCTTCTAAGCTGTTCCACTAATCCTCAAGATTTGTTTTTTTTTTTCTCTTTTGCCAGCACTATGTTGATTTTGTCACAGAAGCTTTGCAGTATAATTTCAAATCAAGGATTGTGATACCTCCTGACTTGCTTTTGTTGCCCAGGATTGCCTTTGCTATTCTAGGTCTCTTCTGGTTCCAGATGAATTTTAGGAATGTTTTCTCTAGATCTGTGAGGATCTTATTGAAAAGTTTTTGCACATCAAAAGAAATCACCAATGGAGGAAAAATAAAACCCACAAATGGGGAAAAAGTTTAGCCAGAGCTCTATTTTTAATCTGACCACTCTGCTCAAACTGGGTTTACACATGATGATTGAAATATACACTTGAGAAATAGTCCAAAACCTTTGTGGAACTTCAAACAAATGAATTGAACATTTGCTTTATGAGATGTTCAGATACAAATGGATATAGAAACTAAATAAATACAATTTTAGAGGAACTTGGCCTAAGAGACTATCACTGTGCTATGGTTGATACATTGTGTCAACTTGGGGAATCTAGAGGTTTAGCTGAGTGACTCAGGAGGAAGCCAGGGTGCTTACTTTATATACATCCTGAGCCCGTGGAAAGGGAGGGCATGGAGGTTATGTGAGAGGTACCCACCCCCTCGGTGGGGGTAGGCTATTTACAATGTAAGGGAAGAGGAGAGGCTGCTTGCAGCCATTCCTCCCTTTTGCTGCTTGTTTTGCTGCCCTGAATGTTTTGCCCTCTGCCATGTGCCACTCTGCCTCTGAGACAGCCAAGTATGGACTGAAACCTCCACAAACTGTAAGCTAAATAAACCTTTCCTTCCTTCATTTTGGGTGTTGGGTATTTTGTCTCAGCAACGAGAGAAAAGTAACCAAGACACACTGTTATCTCTATTAATTCATTCTATCATTTTGAATAACCCAACAGTGGTACTGCCTGCCCTTCTAGGTGTATAACGCCAATTGACTATAAAACAGGTTCATCTTGTGATTGGTCATTCATAAAGAAAAAGCCAAATATGAAACTCTGTGGGATGAGATTCCTAAGTAGTCTCTGCTATTTGGGAGACTGGCAAAAGGTCCCCTTCAGACCTCAAATTTGAGACCAACTTGGGGCAACATAGAGATTGCCTTAAAACACATACACAAACAAACACATGCACACACATCAAAAGGCAACATGCACATACTACATTAGAAAGAAAATTCTGAGAATAATTTTCATTTTAAACCTCAGTTCAACATTCTCATACAGTCTTCCACTTGTGCCTATCTTTTCCTACATACAATTAAAATCGTTCTGTGCATAAAGGATTTTAGCGAACATAAACCAAAATAATAGGATACAAATTGGGATTATAAAAGAATCAAGATTTTTATGATCTGGTTATCTTTGTTTTATCTTCTGGTGTTAAAGTGTTTATCTTCCAAAAGTGAAGCCTAGATGCTACTTCAACATAACAGCTTTTTGTCCCTGTCCTAAAACTTTATGGTCATTCTAAGACAATATGATTAAAACCAGTGAGATAAATTCTTTTTAAAAAATCTTCGTAGTGCATGCGGACCAGTGAACTCTGTTTCTAATGAACCAGTGCGCAAAAGCACTGTTTCACTGAGACCTGAGCATTCCATTTCAGGATGGCTACAAAGGGAGTGAGTGAACACAGGTAAATTCTGTCTATATTGTGTGTTTATTTTTCTCGCTTTTGTATTCCGTATTCCTTAAAATCAGTATAAATGATAGTTTTATTTCAACTATAAAGTCATAAATTTGAAAAGAAGTCACATGCTTCCAGAAGTTTTAGAGTGCTTAATTCTCAGCCAAAAAAGCTCAAATAACAGGATTTTCTTGGGGCTGGGGATATAGCTCAGTGGAATAAGCGCCTGCCTAGCAAGCGCAAGGTCCTGAGTTTGATCCCCAGTGCTGCCAAAAAAAAAAAAAAAAACAGGATCTTATTTTAGTCTCAGGAACAATATGAACTGAAAGATTCAACCCTAAATGAAGTAGACCTGATCAAATTTAACTTTGGCATTAGAAAAGCAAATAGCTACTCATAAGTACTGATAGAATATTCAGAGATCACTGACAATTTCTAGTCTTGAATAACCTTAAACAAAATAACAGAATAAATTTTTTAATTAAGGCTTTAGCAATGTCACATGTGGAGAGATAATTGAATAGCTAGTTAGCTAGCTAGCTAGATATATAAATGTAGACATACAGACATGTAGTTTTATATACATACATATACATATAGATAGCATCACTTTTTTATATACTTGGCTTCTTTTCAAATGTATGACTTTATAATTTAATGATTTTATAATTAAAATAAAACTAGCATTTATATTAATTTTAAGGAATGAAAATTACACAAGTGAGAAAAATAAACACACCATTTAGACAGAATTTACCAGTGCTAAGCTATGGCAGGTGTGTCACAGTGTTTGTTTGTGTCACTGGAAGCTCTAAGTGGCTGGCTGTTGCTGTTACATACTGTTAGACAGTGTACAGCACTTACTAGTGCGCACACAGAGTAATATAACTGTCACAGTGCTCTTCACAGTGTTTTTATAGATTCCCATAGAATTTGTCTCTTTCTTTTGTTTTTCAATTCACAAATAAAAATTGTACAAACTTGTCCTGAAAAATATGATGGTTTGAAACATGTATATATTCTAGAATGACTAAATTTAACTAATTATACATTACCTCAAATTTATCTTTTTCCAATTTTTTTGTGAAAACACTTCAAATTCACTCTACTCTTAACGTTCAAGAATACTATGCATTTCTATGAACTGCAGTCATTCTGTAAACCAGTAGGTATCTCTGACTCATTCTTCTTATCTAAGTAAGATTTTACTTATTTTGGTGGATATAGCCCCAATTCTAGACTGTCTATTTCTGGATTAAACCAGGGATTGATTCTACTCTCTGTTCTTATGAATTAAAAATTTGGGGATGTTTCATAAAGGTGAGATGGTACAGTATGTGTGTTTCTATACCTGGCTAATTTCAGTTAAAATAATGTGTGTTAGATGTATCCTTGCTGTGGAGAATGATAAGATTTTCTTCTTTTTAAGGATCAATGGCATTCCTCTGTGTGTGTGTCTGTGTGTGTCTGTGTGTGTGTCTGTGTGTGTCTGTGTGTGTGTCTGTGTGTGTCTGTGTGTGTGTCTGTGTGTGTGTATGGTGTCTTTTCTCTGCCTTATTTCTTTTCTTTATTTGTTTTGTTATTTTTTGTTCTTTCTTTTCTTTTTAAGATGAAAAACAAAATTTATATGTATATACAGAGATATCTGGGATAGGTATATTGTTGATGTCTGTGATTTATTGAATGGAACAGTCAATGTTTAAAACTTTCTGTTATCTTGACCAATTTTGCACACTTGAATCTGGTAATCAGAATGATGGATCTGAAAACAACAATATGCAGTATAAAAACATTGTTGAACTCCTATTATCTAGTATGGTGAAGCTCTGCATCATTTCCAATGTTGTTTTATTATTATTACTGTTTTTGATTGATGAATCTTACATGCTTATGTCTGGTAGACAGAGCAAATTCATTGAAGGTAAAAGTATGTAATGTAGCAACCACTGTTAATTCCTATCAGTTTGTTTTGAGGTCATGTATAATTTTTGTTATTTTTGTGTTGTTTTGATTTTATCTTCATTGTTGTTGTTTTGTTAGTTTTTTATCTTTAAAATTAAAAAAACAGAATACACTTTTTAAGGAAAAAAGTTGTGATGCTATGAACAGAACTTAAATTTGTAACTGAACGTGAAAGCCCATTTTCCTCTGCGGTTCTGCCTGACCTAAGGAAGGCACTATCCGCCCACTTTCTTCGTAGATGCTCATTACAAAAATGAGAGTCGAGGAACAATGTGATTTCATGGAATGCTAATACAATAACGGATTACCCTGGCCATCAAACTCGGTTGTAAAACGTCTTGCAGCCAGTTATTCCAACACTTATGGACAATATTTCATTAGAAAATATGGTATACTCATAGAGATTTGGAAGGGTTTTACAAAACATACCTCCAGCCCTACTGCTTTTGAGAGTGTAACACAACCTTTAATGACTCCATCAGATAGTGATGTTCTCTCTGACCTGAGCTACTGAATAACAGATCTTCTCTTTCATTATTTCATATAGAAGTCAACTACAAAATTAGTCATTAAGACCATTTTTCTCAGGCATTTAATTATGGCCTAAGTATGTAAAAGCAACCTTAGACATGATTAGAAAATATTTAAATCACAATTATCACACCGTCCTTTAACTGGTGAGTGCAAATTAATTAGTAATAGAGAAATTAATTTACTACAAAAAGAAAGAATAGTTACAGGATAGTTTCTAGTTTATCTCAAAACAAACAAGTTACATATTTCAAATGTAGGACAAGAGTAGAAAAAAATTTATGCTATAAACTTAGACCCCCCCCCAAATACTTGACTAGCAGGCTAATTATTTTGATTGCAGTCAAATAGTGTTCCTAATATATCTGGGTTTAGGTTGGTATTAAGACCCCATCTAGATATAGGCATCATAGAAATAGTATAACTTGAATGTTTCATGCATTTATTTTATTGTATGTTTCCTGAGTTAAAAATCATATTTTCAAAGATACAATGGGAGAACATAATAAATTAAATAAATGTGATGACTAAAACAAAGATGTTAATACAATTGAAAGAAACCAACTAGTAGAGGGTCTTGAAATACAAAGAAAGGGGTTTTGGTTAATACTCATATCCCTTTGGAAGCTTTTCCTCCTTTCTAAAGCAGGAAGTAGCATGATAAAGTTATTTAAAGAAGGTTACGCTATTAGTAATATGAATATCTATGAAAAATCAATTTCATAGCTACTTTAACAGTTGTGACAATAAATAATAAACAAGGAACAGGTTGCTATAAACAAGAAAGAAAATCCTTAAAACCTTGGCTCCTAGTTTGAGATAGGGTTAGAGGAGAAAAATTTTAAATGGCTATGAGTTCTAAGAGTAGGATCCTAGAAATATGGGCACCATGAGCATCAGTACAGGAGATGAGAAGCTAAAATGATACTCAGGAAGAGTAATTTTCTACATTTCATAATTATAAGTAAAACAGATTAGTTATATTTTATAAATTGTAATACATTGTAACTTCCTTTATATCTATGACTTAGAGTTACTATGAAACTAAAAAGGGGGATGATCTGTGGTACCTGAAATGGAGATTTGTTACTTATTAACCAGTGTAGATTTAACAATATAAAAGAATCTAAACTGAAGAGCTGGGTGGGTGATCCAGTCTGGCAGCTGAGTAAGCATTTCTCAAAGTTCTCTGACAGATTCTAGGCAGGCAACCTAGCATGGAGTCAGCCAAGAGAGGGTAAGAAAGAGGCAGTGGCCCAGTTTGATTGTAGTACCATTTATCAGAAGTATCTGGCTATAGCAGGAAGGCGCCTAGGCTCAGGTTTGTGGTTGATGCCTCCTCCGAGAAACAGCACAAACACAGGGATCAACCTTATAGAAAGGACAGGTTTTGACAACACGTGATGCAGCAAAGGGCACATGGCAGGAAATCTGGGCCCAAGTTAGTCCCAAGAACTTCAAGTGAGAAAGACACTGCTGAGATTTTTCTTGAAACCACAGCCTTGACACCCCAGTGTGGGACTCCTTAGGGCTCCACGGTCAGGGAGGGATTGCACTTAGAAGCTTACAGAATCTTTAGTGCCCAGCTGGAAGGATTAGAGTACTCTTCAAAGGTCTTCAACTGGCTCAAAAATAAAACAGGTACTATAATGAGAATGGACATTTTCCTATATACACTTTGTAGAATCATTGCCTCAATTAAAACTATTACTGTAAGTAAGAGTTTACATGAGTTGAAAAGACAAAGTTCATATCAGGTATTTTGGCAAAGTTTGTAGTGATCCCAGGCAACCTCCAACTTATTGGAAGAGGAGAGTCACTATACCATATAAAACTTTGGTTACTAATTTGAGCCATATATAAAACCGTACTTTTTCTTTTTTAAATTTAAAATATAAATGTAAGTATCCACCTTTTTCCTTCTGATTTAACACAAGTGGTACCATATATTTCACTCCATAAATGAAAAGAAAATACATCTGGTCCAAAAAACATTCCTTTGTGGAAGCAAATAAAGCTTTCACCATTTAAAAAAAGTTCTCAAACTCATGTAAGAGTACACTGAAGAATGAAGAAAGTGTACAATTTGGTTGTAGACATTGTGAAATAGGAAGAAATTGTTTAAAGGAGAAGGGGATCTAGGAGAAGGAGGGGAAAAGGAAGGGAAAACAAAAATGAGAAAAGAAGGATAAAATGGAAACAAAGCTTTGTAAATGAGTAGAGGAGTGGTTGAAGGGAGAGAAAGGAGTGGGGTGAAAAAAGACACATCAAGGTATATCATATGCAGGTACAGATTCTCTACGATGAACGTGATCAATGTGTACACCCAAATGACACCAATAATTACTTAAATAAAAAAATGAAAAAGTGAAAAATTATACCAGCAATAACCTCACCAAAATTTATACTTTAATTTGATACCAAAAACATGCATTACTTACCTCAGGACTCTGCTTCATTCTCTATCACAGAGTTTACACAGAACAAGAAGCACTCCGTTCATGATTTTAATAATACAGGCAAGATATATTCACAATGATGTATGACCAGGCAGAATGAGATGTACCTTAGGACAAATTATTGCGGACATCAGGAACCAAAACAGGGCAGAAGGGTTTCTTCCTTGAGTAAGCGCAGAATGCTTTGGGGAAGAGGTGGTGTCTGAGAGCCATGGCTAGGAAGAGCACTAGGCGAGAGTCACAGGGAACCTTGTCCACACTGAGTCAGCCAGGCTGACGCTCGGCTATATAGCTAAGTACTCACCAGTCAGACACAGACATACAACACTAAGAGGAAGCATGTGTAATGTATTGTGCATTTTCTGAATAAATAAAATTGACAATGGCATGGTCATAATTTGAGTACTGAATCCAGAATTAATTATCTTTGACCATGTTTATTAACCACTTCTACCTCAATATTTATGTGTAATTGCCAATTCAAAGCAACCCAGTTTGTAGTATTTCCATGGTCACTGAATGGGATAAGTGGGGGAATAGCACCTGGCCAGTAAGATAGCCTTCTTCTCAGCCCGCAGCAATCAGGATGCAGGGGGAGGTCCTGAGGGCTGATGCAGAAGCAGAGCTCACAGGACTCAGACATACGTTCTATGGAAGATCAAAGAAGCGGTGCATACTTATTTGAATCATTATTGTTTTCTGCCTGTGTAAATCACCATATACAGAATTGGGCAGAAGAGAAAGTACTAGAAAGATTAAAGGTTCAATTAAATTATGAGGATGTAAACACTTTAAGATCTATATTATAGCGGCTAGGAAGAAAATCTAGATTTTTTTTTTGAGATTTTCAGGGTGGCAGTATGTACCTAGAAATTAGCAACGTTAATTCTTGCAACCTTAGTGGCAATCACTCAATGGAAATGAATGAAATAAGAGGGCAAATAATTTAAATGAAATACTTGGGGTATCCTGGGCTAAAGCCATGACAAGCTGGTTCCGTAGAATTAGTTCATGCATCAAGATGTTAGCTATCCTGACAGCCTCTTGCAAGCCTCTCAGTGGTAATAAGGAAGAAAGTGTTAAAAGTTCAATGCACTGCAAGTCCTCAGAGGGAGAAAAAGAAAGTGTCGGGCTGAGAACAGAGCAGGGCTTAGAACAGAGAATACACATTCACTCATCTGGACTTTGGCACTTTGAGACTATAGTTCCCTTTTATTTATGACCCATTGACACAAATTTCAAGGTGACTCCCTCCCAACAGCTCTTGGAAAGCACCAAATGATGCTATGTCATAAATATTCCAGAAATTTAAGGGTTCAGGATGAAGCAAACAAGGAAGCTACATCCTCACTAATAATTATTCTGCCCATAAATTGTGGTCAGTTGAAAGAGTTTAAGTTTTTATTGTCTTCATGACACTATTGGTTGTGAACATGCTTATGTGTATTAGGAACAAGGCTATCAAATGCATGATTTCATGTAAATCTCTTTCCTGATTATTATATATATTATATATATGTATATCTTTATATATCTTTATCATCTCTCTAAAAGTGATTTTGTATCTATATCCACGTATACATATATAAATATATATAGTGACTAAAGTGAATATATATTTTTTTATTTTCTTTCTGTGCTAGGGATCAAACCCCTGGACCTTGTATATGTGAAGTTCACCCTTGACCTACTGAGCTACACCCAGAGTCCTAAAGCATGTATTTCAAAATGCAAAATGCGGCCTGTGACTATGTGAAGTTTTAGTACCCAGAACATTTTAATATTCTTATGCAAATTAGACTTACTTTAAAGATTGGGCATTCTCTAAACTCATTTGCACACGAAGCAGGCTAGAGAGTAATGGGTCCAGCACCACCATTACCGTTCACTTTGGTTAGTTTGCCATATAAGATAATTACTAAGCGGAGAGCAATCTCTAGAAGCACAGGGGAAGAACCTAAGTAAAGTCCATGAGGTTTCATTTTATTACTGAAGTTAGAGTAACTGTCACCAAGGGAAAGAGAAAATATTACAAGGTATTTTGGTGAAAACAGCCAAGCTGACTAAATTTCAGCAAGGTAAAGAGGTAACCACCTATTAGAGACTTTAAACCACATGGCTACTGCCTTAAAAGTGCTGGGGGCATTTTTTCCATGGATTTTCTAGATTTTGTCACCTCATGATGATGCAAAGAGTAGTAAATTAACAGATTCACTGGTCCAGATGAGGAGAAGCCTTTTCAGCTAAGGCTGTTACGTTCCGCTTAGGACAAGTTATCAGAATTCCGCAATACAGTTTCGTATCTAAGGAATGACGAAAGAACAAAAGAACAAAGTGAAAACTGTGCTCCTTTTACACTCCTGGGAGAGAGAAAAATATTTAAACTGCCGTGGGAAATATCCCCCTGCGTCTATCGCTGAGGGAACAAGACTACCTGACTACGGTTATCTGGTAAGTAAACTGGAGCCAACACAGACAGTGCACTTTGTTTTCGTTTAACTGCCTGTGTGCGTCTCCTCAGCCGGTCCTTCACGTGGCGCTGCGGTTGGCGATTCGAGCCATACTTCCCCTTTAAATAAGGACAATTTCTCTGCTGTATTGTTATTACAATTTTAAAATATTTACTACATTTTAAAGAGTACAAAAATATTGTAGGACGTCATGGATACTAACACTAATACTACTGATAACTTAACGGAACGGCTTTGCACGCATCACCAAATTCAAAACTGAAAGTAGTGCAACCATTCCCGAAATCCCGCACCGTCTGGCCCGCTGGAGGGGCATCGAGTGTCATTCATTTCGAATGCGGGTTTTTTTGTTTGTTTTCTTCACTCTAGTATTGTATCTTTAAACAATGAGTTGTTCAGACTTTTAGGCTTTTTATTTAAATTTATGTGGCTTCTTATCATAAATGTTACCTCCTCATTGTGGGTTGATGTTAAGCCACATTGATTATGCTTTAGTTCAGTATTTTATTCTCTATGTAGTATTTATCTTGTCCAATGCTGATGATACTGTCAGACTTAAATTTTTACACTTGGCAGCTGTACAGTTGTATAAGACACTCTTTTTGCATTTTCCTAATAATAAAGTTGATTTTCTTATACTTAATAACCCTTTCTTTTTCATATATTTGCAAAGCGTTCATCTGCTTTCCCATTTTAATTTTGAATTACTTGTTCTTATACTGATTTGTATGTGTTTTAGATAGTGTGGAATTTAATGCTTTGTTAATGATACATTTGCAAGTATCTTCTCTTGATCTATTAGATTGTTTTCACATAATTTAGTGATATCATTTGAATGGTAAAAATATTTTATTTTTTGCAGTTCTGAAACATCAGTACTTCACGCATTATTTTGGTCATTTTTATATGTATGTTTTATTCTAAGTATTTATGTAATACTGTCCATACTTGTCATTGAAATGATCTTTAATTGTATGAGTCTGAAAATTTTATTTTGGGATTCTTAAGTTACTCATTTTCTTATTTTGCTTATAGTTTATTCTTTCAGATTACAATTCCCTTATGAGTTATTTTTCATTTTATATTTTCATGACATTCCACCATTGTACTCTTGCAAATTTCTTGTTTTAAATTATTGATGCCATACTAGACATTGATTATATTCTATAATTCTCTGGGTTTTGATTATTTCACATTCTTTTTTATTGTGAAGAGAAAAAAATAATAAAACTGATACAGAATTTCAAAACAAGATAATAGGAAATTAACAATGGTTATTATATTGAAAATTGTTATCTTCAAAGTAATTGCTTAGATTACGAGATATAAGCCGGCAAAGCTGATCCAACAATATAAGCACAAACTATTCCTTTCAATGAGCTCATAGAAATTAATCATATAATTATCTTAGCTATCTTGTATATATATATTTTTCTTCCTCCATTCCGGTTGCTCTTTCTTTCTGAGCATTTTCTTTCCCTTTCACAATATACATTGTGTATTTTGAATCTTTCTCATTCTTATTTCAAATAAGAATAAATTACTAAATGAAAATTCATTTATTTTTATTTTCTCTCTTCCATTTTCTTACTTTATCCATTTGTGAGAAATTAATTTCCTTTTTTAAAAGTAGCTGTATGGTGTCTGATTTCTTTGGCTATTGTCTTTGTACATTATTTTAGTCTACTACTTTTATTTAACTCATATGTTCTTTTCCTGTCTTCTTAAAATATGGAATGATGTCATGAATCCTACCTTGTCTTCTAATAAAAATATTTACAGTCATATAAGATTACAATGTTATCTCAGTATATACTTCTAAAGTACTATAGCTATTGTCCTTCCGTTATGAGCACTAATTTTATTGTGATTTCTTCTGCTACTTTAATCAACTATTACTCTTTTCTTCCCATTTGCTAATATATGAAATGTTTTACTTATTCTTTAAAATTAATGTGTAACGCAACATTATCTCCATATTCAATGTTTCCTGAATTATTGAGAGCAATATTATGGCTCAGTGCAGCATTTTCTTTCAATTTACTTTTACATGTGTTTGCACAGTAACCATCATCAGTTTGGGGGTTCGGCTATCTAATATCATCCCCACATCAGATACGTGCTACTAAAATCCTTTATATTCTTTCTAAAGTTTTACATATTGATTTCTCATTTTTTATTTAATATGCACCAAAATCTATGTTGACTACTAAAAATTTACTGCTGTCTTTATTGATACTTTGAATTTATAATTTACATATTTTAAAGCACTGTTGAGGGTTTCTAGAAGTTTAGAATTACTGTATCTTTCTGAAAAATTAAGACCTCTACCATTATCATTATGAAGTGACTCATATCTGAAGCACTTTTTGTATAAGATTTTCTTTAATTTAATATTAAGGTGCATTTTAACCCTTTTGCTTTAAATCATATATTTTTACTACCAATCATTTCTCCATGATGGATTTAGTTGTGCCACTTATAAACATAAAGTAAACTGATTTTGTTGATAAATATCAACAAAATATAGTCTGAAAAATCTAGTTTTATAGTAGTGAGTATAATCAAATCTGGAGAATATAATAGAAAGTCAATATCCAAAGAGATGACAGCTAAAACTTTTCAAAACACAATCAGTGAGTGTCAGAAATTTTCCAATTTATAAAGCCATTCCAAAAACTACAGAATAAACTCCACCTACATATATTTTTAATGACACAGGAAGACACAAGACTGATTACACTCTTAAAGGAGAAAATGTAGCAGCTGATTTTTCAAAAGTTGCAATGGATATAAGATCAAGGATCATCATTTTGGCATACCGTTGGTCATTTTCATGGTAAAATTAGAAAAGATATTTTTTTCAGTTCAGAAACTGGATGTTGGAGAAATACTTTTCCTTTCTTAAAATTCTGTTTCAATTAAAATTGTTTAGATTTTTAAAAATAGTTTGATTACTATTTTTCATTGATGCTAATAATTAATATTTCTTTTCACTATTCAAATCTCAGGCCTTGGGATAGTTCTTTTAATTAATGACACTATAGATTTTGACAAAGTAGAGGAAATTAAAACTTATTTACTGACTTTGTTTAAATTGAGATCAGGGTATCTCATTTAATTTATGTAGTAAGTTCCTATTACAAAATCTGAAAATATTCACCATCTGGTGTTTATCTCTTTTATTTAAAAAAACTATACAAATCATTTATTAATTGGCAAAATACTATAACCTAGCACAGAAGTTCTTATTTTAGTTGTATCTTCTCATGGTGCCAGGGTGTATTTAATTTGTTATGATCCGTTCAATGCAAATACAAATGTATGAATGCAATACTTATGTCAAATCATAGCACATATTTTTAAATGATCACTAAATGCTCTATTTATTTAAATGTCAAAACACAAAAACAAAAATAGTTGAACTCTGTGTACCAGGGTTAGACATTTTATAGGTATTTATTTACTATTTGCTAATGTGAATACATTCTGATGCTTAAACATGTCATAAATATGCTTGAACTTATACGTTGTTAGTGTAGTTAAATATTATGATAATGATAAAAATTCTAATAAAGATGGTGCAGTAGATTTGATAGAAAAATATATAAAAAATATTGCATTCATAATATAATGAAAGTTTTAGACCTATACATCTAAACTGACTTGGAATTTGTAAAGACCTAGGCAAATATTTTTCTATCCATAATTAACTTAATATTTGTTTCAAAATCTATTCTGTAGCATTTGTGTGCGATGTTTAATTACTCCTCAGTTTTAAAAAGGGACTTGAACTTGATAAATGAAGAGTCCATAGTGGGTCTCCTGTGCTCATTTTGTTTCTCATTTTCTAACTGTTCAGTTTGGTAATCCAGAGTAAGCCTCTCTACACAACGTTACACGTACTACTACTTTCTCCACATCTGATTATATAAGATTACCATGAAAGTAGGTTAATACACTTTTTGGACTTTCACATATTCTTAACAAAGAAATATTCCAAAAACTTGTTTCAGTGTAGCTAATTAGAAGTCTTTCCGAACAATTACTTTAAAGGAGTTTAGCTAACTTTAATTTTGTGCAGTAATTTGCCTAATCTGTTAAATATTTTAAGGAATTCTTTTCTCACGTGTGCCATATAGGACGACACTGAAGGAGAGTCGGGTTATCACTCCTTGGCTTCACTGTGATCTCCGTTGCAGGTGATCACCTACAGTCCGAAAAAATTAAATGAAAAATCCCAGAAGTAAATAATGTGGAAATTTAAATCACACAGTGTTCTGAGCAGTAGATGAAATCTCACTCCGGCCTCTCTCTCATCCAGAGCTAAACCATCACTTTGTCCCTCAGTTCACCCAAGAAAAGCATAATTTGTTTTAGTTCCCGTGTCAGATCTCAAAATGCAAACGCTATGGCCACCAGGTCCGCGGGTTCTCACTTGTAAGGGTCAGTCCTATCCTTGGTTTCTGGCATGCCCTGAGGTTCTTGAACACAGTCCATGGATAGAGGAAATGCACTTAATGTGTGTGTGTGTGTGTGTGTGTGTGTGTGTGTGTGTGTGTGTAAATGTGCACGTAAAATTCAGGCTCCAATTTACACAGTTCCCCAAAAGAGTATCTATCACACCCCTAAGGTGAAACTTTGCATTCGTTTCCTGTTTTGTCACATTCGTGGCAGAAGTAGTAAACTACAACTATTTCTCTTTTTCTTTTTTGGTATTGGGAAGGAACTCAGGACCTCGCGCTCACCGGGCAGGTGCTTGTGCTGCTGGCCTATATCCTCAATCCCTTAATTCTAATTTTAAAACACTTTTTATTGGAATAAATGAGCTTTCATTCATGTAATTCTTAGTTATTTAAAATTTAAAATGAAGCTTTAAATTTCTCATAGATTGTCAATTCATTTGATTGCAATTACATTTGATGATTCTTAAAGATAACTGAGCAGTTGACTTCTCAAACTACAAAGAAATTTTCTGTTTTCACAGTGGAAAAAATGAGGTGTAATGGTTGACACTAACTACAGTAAATTGTTCGCTCTTTACCAAGGGTCTTCTATCCAATATGAAATTTAAGGAAGTCCCTACAGCTGTTTCTTAAATTCAACAAGACTCCAAATTGCAAATTGCACAGATGAAGAGAAAGCCTAGGAACTTTCCTCAGAGTGAAGAAAGGGTTACCTAACAACCGTGCATCACTCACCTTGAAATATTTAGGGCTTTATCGGAAGAACTCTCAAGTCAAGTGTTGGTTTCTATAGTGATGTTTTAGAGAGAACTAACTTTGTGAAGTTACATGAGTACTAGACATAATGTTATAAAAGTTTCCCAAGTTATTAAACTTAAATATCTTTAGAATTTCTTCCCCTTATTTACCATTAAAGATTTTAATGAACTTTGGAGTGACTGTGACTAATTTCTTAATCTAGTGATGAGAGGAAGAACTATGGGAATGCACCCTATTTGAAGAAAGAAACTGATCAAACAGCTTGTATTGACAGATTAGGAAATGTAGATGAAAAGACAGATGGTCAAAATGAAAATTTTCCTTAGTAGAGAATTATAAGGGAAACTCACTGAATTCTATTTGCTAGTAATTTTGTCTCCAACTTTGAATTTTCCCTACACCTGTCTTCAGTGTATCTCATCTGTATGCATGCTCAGTTCACAAGAATTTGAATGAGCAAAGCACTTTGTAATTTTCACTGTAAAGCCCTGCACCCAACTATGGTCACATGTGGTCCATGTACAGTAAACACTGTTTCCCTGGTGGAGATAGTGGCAAAGAGGGACAATGCTGTGGAAATCTAGAGGTTGTGGGTGAGGTTCTGTGAGCAACTGGACAAATGTGACCTTTATGAATCTTGTTAAATAGTATTGTTCAATCCACACCTTACTTAACGTCCCTTCCAATCAATTTATGATATATTCACTTTTACTATAGTTGATTCTCATTTTACCACTTCACTGGTGTAATCAAAAACTAGTTTCTTGGGGCTGGGGATATAGCTCAGTGGAATAAGCACTTGCCTAGCAAGTGCAGGGTCCTGAGTTCGATCCCCAGTACCGCAAAAAAAAAAAAAAAAAAAAAAAAAAAAAAAAAAAAAAAAAAAAAAAAAAACTGGTTTCTTTATTTTGGTCCATAGGCATGAAGTTCTTACACTGTACTTTTTGACAGATATTCATCACATTAAAAATAATTTAGCTTTTTTCATTGTGACATGATGATAGAGCGTGAAACCTTGGTTGTTGGACTTAATAAATCTAATTTTGTGTGCAGGGGACTTCAGTGCTCCTGCCACAATCTCAGGCCCTCATTTGTTCTGCGTCTGTGAAGCCATTTAATTTTTTAAAATAAATCAGCACAGTTAATTTTTGCTACCTGCTAAGATTATATAATTTAATTCAAGCTTTTCTTAGTGCACTACTTTTTTTAAAACTATGAAGTTTGGAGCTCCCGCAGAGTGTAATTTCACTTTGTATGACTACCACTGAAAAGAAAGGAAATTGAAAGAGACCTTGAAATTGAAACCTGTTCTGAAAAATGCTACATTCAGACATTGTTGATTTTACCTCAAAGCAAAGTGAACGATTCAAAGCTTTGTGTTCTGATGTAGAAAAGTGCATATTTATTTTAAATATCTTAAAATATATAAATAAATAAATAATTGTAGTGGTATAAAGTTAAACTAGGTTATTAAAAGTCACTACAAAGTAATAGAATTAAGCAGGAAACAGACTTTTTTGAACTGGAAAATAATATATATAAAGAAGCTATTTTATCTTAATATGATATCTAGAATGACCAAATTTAATGAGCAATCACGTAATGATTACCTTGAAAACTACTGTTCTTAGAGTGAAAGCTTTCAGTTTTTGACCGTGTAGTATGATGCTGGCTATTGGCTTGTGATAGATGGCTTTTAATAGATTGAGATAAAAGCCATCTTTTGAAAACTGTTGGTGCAGCAGTGAAAATTATCAAATATCCTGCAGTTCCATTGACAGCAGTATTACTGAAGTTGCTATACAATTGAAATGCATGTACAAGGATAAACATTTAGCGCAGTCACATGGTTTGATATCATTAACATTACTCAATTAGCTTTAAAATGCCCCATTCATGAAAGACCAGTCATGGGCCAGGTAAACAGATAGCTATGGAAAGATAAAAATACTACATATCTAGACTTGGTAGCTTTGTAAGGTTTGTACAGGATTTATTTTAGATAGGTGTAAAGATTTTCTTCATTTGCTGTGATAGTGATCTTCCATTCACAGAACGTGAGAAACACTGCCATTTCGTATTATGCATATTGACTTCCTTTTGTCCTTTCACAATTTCAAAACTTAAAAATACACACACACATACACACACACATTTGACTGCTAGTTCCATTAACCCGTCACATCCTACACTTTCTTTTGACTTCTGCCACACTGATAACCATCATATCATTTCAGACCTATGAAAGACATCAAGCAGGAAGGAGAACAGGAATTTCATATCTGAAAGCTGTCTTCCCCTTTCTCTGTAGATGTGCACTCAGCTTTGTAAAACCTCTGGATTCACAAACAACCAATCTGCTTATAAAACCCCTCAGTCAGGCCTGGAGCTGACTTGCTATGCTGATACTTGGGGAACTCAAGTGAAATAGTCCAGTGATCTGCGTGGATTATAAACTGCAACACTCCTCTGGGATACAGTTGACGAGGTTTTAAATTTTGAAACTTTTGCCAGGTATTATAATAATTTAAACATAGCTGCAGTTTATTTACTATGGCCAGCTAATTTAACTAAAAGAAAAGGAACAAGGATATCACAGCACTGAGTAAAAATGACTGTTAAAGAGCACACTGTAACAACAAACCAGTAGATAAATGTTGATGAGAAACTTTCGAGCACTATTCTGTGCAAAACATTATTCTTTATGTTCTATGAAGTTTAAAACAGCTAATCTTCAAAAAAAAAGTCTTAGCTGTTTCTTACCCCCACTTTATAGGAGAGGAAACAGATGGGTAAGCTTAAATAATTTGTTCAAGATCACATTACCAAAATCAAGCACTGTTTTGAATTCCATGAGTCTGATTGTTATTTTAATTCCTTTTCAGTATGCTATTATATCCCTTATTTGACTTTTGAGCTTCAATTTTTTCGTTATTATTTTGGAGGTGGGAATTTTTCCATGTTTTGCTAAATCAAGTATCATTAATTTAACTAACCTAGAATGAAGATGTGACCCTATCCCAGGGAAATTTTTAAAATCATGATTCAAAATTTCCTTTTCCAAATTCATCTTGTCATTTGTTAGTATACTATAGTGAACCTTCAGCTCAGAAAAGGATAATTTACTTCACTAACTTCATCTATGTTGAGCAGGCTCTAGACAGTCTGTAAGCCATGTAAATGCATGTATCATAAAAATACATGTAATTTTCTATATTTAATGGCATTTATAAAACTTATTTTCTCAAAATTTAGAAAACTTGTCCGCCTATAACTAATCTGTATATGAACTTATATGTAGTAGTGGAAAGAACAATTTCTGAATTAAACTCTTTTCCACAAGTCTATTTTCTAAACGTACACAGTTTGTTGTGACTATACTTTTACTCAAATTATCAAGCAATAAATAAATGGAAATGCTTGTTTTGAAGCACAAATTATAAAAGACAGATTTTAATAAAATACTGTAGATAATGTTGTAATCATTGTTTTAATTCTCTTAAAGTAGATTCTTAGTATTTTAAATCTTCATGTGCTCAGTTTCTTTAAATCCCAACTTGATTTCTCTTGTTGCTGTACAATGTTTTCATTTTTATTCGCACCCCTTCCTGGTGCATACTGATCACCTTCACGTGGGGGTACATGCACACAGCACACCTGCATTCCTTTTACTCTCCCTTCTTTCCTTACATCACCTCTCGGTCCTTTTCCCATTTGCAAAAGGTCTATCATCCTGTTTCACAGTATCTATTAACGTTATTTTATTTTTTCACATGATTTATTATTATGGTGCTGAAACTTAACAAATTTTCAGAAAACAACTACTATTCTGCATCATGATTCTTCTATCATGAGAATTTTAGTCTTATTGTATACCTGTCCAAATACAAACACTTGACTTATACATGTAACTTAAATTTAAATGATGAAAGAAATGCCGCCAATCAGAAATGCATGCAGGCATTAAGAGAGCATAGTCCGGGGAGATAATGTTTGTCTGGTGTTTTAGCTGCATATTTTACTTGTGTAGAACTGTTAAGGGAGACTGAACAGTAATTTGGGTATTATATGTAGTGTTTCTTAGGCACCTCACAATAGTGAGGCTTTATTTTACATTAAATGAGGAATTGTTACGTGTTTTCTTGTTGCTTTGTGGTTTTGGTTTTTTCAACAGAAAATTGGCTGAAGTCTTTCTTAGAAAAGTATCAGCGCAGGATAGATGAACGGAACTGACACAGATCTGTCCTTACAGACGTGGTTCAGGGAATTGCTGCAGGCAGTCATGAAACCAGTCAGGCGCCTTGAAGTAGTCTTGTATCCGTGAGAGTAGGCAGGAGCGGGTGGATGCAGAGGGCAGGCCACGGCTGAGCAGTTTCCGGGCCTGCTTACTACTCAGATGAAGGGTAGAAGTGCTGAGATGAAAGAAGAAATATTTTGAAATGATTCTAGAATTTTTAACTCAGGATACACAAAGGCTGTTGATGACACTAAGAGAAACATACAAATGTCATATATTTAGGGAGTATAACTGAGATGAGCATTGGAGTAATAAGCAAAAGGTACCGTTAAATATGCTACTGTTGCAAAAGCAGCTGGACATGAAGTAATACGAACAAGATCAGTCACTTCATGGCAATGATGGACGCTCATCTGACTGTTCAACAAATATTCAAGTACAGCCAAAAGAGCTGCATGCGAACTCCAATAGGAAAGGAGGGTAATAAAGAAGGATCTGGAAATCTTTATAGGGAAGGATTAAGAGCCACAGATTACCTTGATTTTACAAACCTGAAGAAGGGAGTCAGAGTGAGGTCCTTTGGAGAAACTTTCCAAGGGAGGTATGTGTGCTGTCCTGTGGAAATCACTGTAGCAGGGAAGCCAGAGTGCTCTTCCGCTAAGGGAAGGGGACTATTCTGCATCTTTTACTTGTGTAGACCTATGAAGGGAGACTGAACAGTAATTCATAGGCTGAGATGGCCAGACCATTGAACCTGCGTTGATGTATTTGTTAAGCCAGGACCATTTATCCAAGAGAAAAACTAGTCTATCTTATATGAAGAGGAAGCGTCCACCTCTAGAATTCGGTAGTGCTAGATTGCTTGTGCATGTGAGGCCTCTCAGTGGAACCACAGTGCATTACACTAATACTCTTCCCATTTGGCAATATATTAAAGCAAAATATTAACAGATACAATGACAACCTCCTCTTTGATAGTACGTACTAATGTAAATTGAATGTTTGTAAGATGACATACCATCTCCTGCAAGGCAGTGGCTATTAGAAGTGTTTGGCTGTATATTTTCCCAGACCTTGATGACCAACAGTCTATGTTTACTAAACCATCAATATTACAATGTTATTTCTCCTAATTCTTACAAATAACAGCAACTTTAGGAATGAATTCCTGCTAAATTTGAACCTAGCTGTTACAGCTAATTTAATATTAGATGCAGACTTATTTATTTATTCCTAGCTGGGTTTTTTCCTAGTTATTTTTAATAAAGGCAATTTATAAACAAATATGTATGTGTGGAAGAAAATACAATCAACCAGACAAATTAAGTTAAAATCACTTTTCGCAATTTAAAGTACATCTACACTACTATGGAAATTTAGGACAAGTCTTTTTATTTAAGGAACTCAGGGATAAAAATAATGTCTGAAATATGTGATCAATGAGAAATACTAATTCCAGTTAAATTAAAATTTTAATTTCTGTATGCAGTACTACCATAAATATTGAGGGAGGTTGCAGTGTGTGTATGTGTGTGTGTGTCTGTGTGTGTGTGAGAGAGAGAGAGAGAGAGAGGAAATGTACCAACAAATGGAAGAATCACCAAAATGAAGTATATTTTTCTTACCAGAATTTGTTATTGCTAATTTTATGAGGACCCATTACAGCAAGCTTTCGTAATTGAATTCTCTGACCAGAAGCATACGTAACTCTATGGATTTCTTTTTCTATACTTTCAATTTCTTAAAAGAAAATTGATTAGTTTTTGGAAATAACGAGATCATACTAATATAAAGAGTCATGGCCTTTAGAGTGAATAAACTATACTTAAATCGTAGTATAAATATTTATTCACTGAGCATGACGAGAAATATAGTGAAGAGTTTAGCTTTATGGTGATACAACAATATCCAGTAAAAGTTGTATGGCACATTGTAAGAGAGGCCTTCCATCATACAGGGAGAAGGAATCCGACTCCCAGTTTATTTCCTATGGTCAATGAAATGGTCCTTCAGGATGCTTTATGAAACTACAAATCATTTGAGCTGCTCCCTGGTTGAGAAACTTAAATTAAATTGGAGAGAACCTCCAAGGCAAATCAACAGTCTTTTGAAACTAAGTTAGCTCTGTAAACAGCACCATCACCCTGACAAAGTTGCAGCTAATTTTGAGGCCTTCAGAGCTGCTTTACTATTTTGAAAAGTATAAATCGATTGTATAATTTTAATACAATTTACTATTAATTATATTATTAATCATTCCCCTAATAATATTTCCAAACTTGAAAATTTTACCAGTTCTTTTGAAAGAATAACAATTTTAAAGCACAGTGATAATGTAAATCATTACTTGAAATACAAGGAGCTTGGAAATATAAAATTATATACAAACTTGTGAGTGTAGCTTCTACTCAATTACAAGCAGGAATCAATTGATATTTATACAGGAAAATGTTACCTAATGGTCAAGATTAAAATTAACAGGGTTTGTTTAATGTAATGGATGGAGTTGTTTACATTAAAAGTTACCCTCCATGGAAGGAACGAGCGGTGTGTATGCTGCTGTCCGCTGTGCAGAGTCCCTATATCCATCTTGCTGAGAGCTTCTCTTGGCGTCACCAGCTCTCATTTGTGCATCCTGTGGCCTTTACTTGATGCCATCCTACCACTCCTTTATTAGCTCGCTCTTGTTTCTCATTAACCTATAGAGTCTAAGTTAAGGATTACTTTGCCAATTCTAATTAAAATACAGACTGAAATTAGCATTACCATCCCAGTACTCAACTGTAACATGATACATACGGCAAAACCAGAAAAACTGTTTGAACCTGCGAACTGCTACAAATGACAACTTAAATGTTCAGAGAGGTTGATGTTACACCCAAATATATTAGCGATGAAAGGATTTATACAGGTCAATAACACAGCCATAAAGAGTAACTTCCAATTTATTCACAGGGGTGCACCAACTTTACAATGAGCAGCATGACTGTCATGGAATAAGCACAAACCTTCCAAGTCAAAAGATGGGTTTTAGGGCTGGGGATATAGCTCAGTGGAATAAGCGCCTGCCTAGCAAAAGATGGGTTTTAGGTTCTGTATTTTATAAAATGATTGGCAGAAGAGAACATCAAAAATAGAGGTTCTAATGTTTCTGGATAACAGTAACAGATTAGAAAATTTTTGATATGTAATTATCAGGTCTACACATAAGCCTTATCGTGATGGTCATTCTCTAACATTGATATTCTTAGGAGAAGCACGTTGTAGACACTCCATTAGTATGTTATGGTTTGTGTCTCCATGTCCCCACAAATATTCATGCAGTCATGGGGCGGGCTTCTAGATTTCTAATTGATCCATGGTTCAGTGCAAGGATTATGGGCGTGAGTGCTGCACCTGCCCCTAGGGTGGGTAGTTTGCACACAATATAAAGGAGGGAAAGAGCCTTGCTCTCTGCCGCTCCTCCCTCTTCGCTCTTTTGCTTTTGCTGTTTTCTGCTGCCATAAACAGTTGCCCTCTGCCATGTGCCACCTTCCTTGGAGCCAACTGAGTATGGACTGAAACCTCCACAAACTGTGAGCTGAATAAGCCTTTCCTTCTTAATGTGGGCATTGGGTATATTGTCTCAACAAGAGAAAAGTAACCGAGATACATGTCAAGAGAAAACCTTAAAATTTCTAAAATTTGGAGATGTATTTTGTAAGAGGGGTTGAAACAGAACTTGTATGAGCACTAGAATAAAACCAGACTGGTTTTAAAAATATTTCATTAGATAAGTTAAAAGGCAAAGAAACATTGCAACTGCTTCATGTTCTTCCTTATTTAGTACAACTCACACTGCGAGTCTGTGACAGAACAGGTCTAAGTTGAGGATCTTTGTGTGTAGTTCCCCTGTGATTCCTGTATTGAAAACTAGCCCATATGTCTTATATTTTTATACTATTCAACACCCTTTAGGTAGATAGTTCTTTGAAATACTTTGTTAAATGTCATACATTTTTTAAAATGTTAATATATTTTGTTCTTTTCCTCCTTTATAGTGATTTATTAACATGTAGAGTAATTCGGTGGGGCCAGGAGTGGTGGTGCGCACCTGTAATCCCAGCAGTCGGGAGGCTGAGGCAGGAGCAGTACTGTGCATTCAAGGCCAGCCTGGGTTACAAAGTGAGTTCGAGGCCCGCCTGAACTGAATAGTGAGATCCTGCTTCAAAGAGACAAAAGAAAAAAAAATAATAATAATTCAGTGGGTAACCAGTAAATACAATACTGTTTTCTAAGAGCTGTACCAAGTTTGATACATTGACATCTCCAAACATTTGAAATAGTCGGGAATAATAAACCAAATAGAATTTAGATATTCCGTGTATGGAGAGGCACTGTAAGAAACAGCGTTCTCATCGTCATAACTCTGTCTGTATAAGCAACTAGAGCACCAGCAGAGTGCTTTTAGGGTACCAGAAACCCAAAGGCCATTTTAGGAGGGCTTACGTTACATTCATCTCTTTTTGTTCTGTTTTGTTTTTGTTGTTTTGTGGTACTGTGGGTTGAAACCAGGCCCTTCACCCTGAGCTCTACCTTTGCCCGTCTTTAATTTTTATTTTATTTTTTAAGATGGGAATCTCTCCAAGTTGCTAAATTGCCCAGACTGAGCTCAATCTGCAGCCTCCCTGCCTCTGCTTCCCAGAGCACTGGAATTACAGCTGTGCGCCTCCGTGCCTGGGTCAGCCCCTGTTTTTCAGCTATGTTCTTGAATTATTTATTTTTCCTCATATGAGAAGAAAGTGCTAACACAGTCGTTATAACAAGTCTTGACATAGCACAAATGACTTACATTTCAAAGAAAATAGCCATGTCTCTCAGCACCCCTTTGTACGTAACTGTGTTCCTCACTCAAGCATACAAGCTGTCCAAGGGTGCAGTAAAGTATACAGAACATAGAGTGCTTAGAATTCAATAGTTTGCTAGAAGTGCCAGGAAAGTATGCAGCAGGTAAAAGGATGTATACGAGAAAACGTATGCTTTTAGTGAAATAAAGTGAACAAGATGAAGAAGCTCAGAAATCTGATGGCCTTAGGTCCCAGAAAATTAATAAACTGTAAACAATTATCATTTTAAAACAATATGTCCACCAGTTTAAGTGCATTCATTGTTTTTCCTGAAATTTCATTACTAAATTTTATCAGTGGTTAAAATGTTGGTCAGTAGGTTACCATCTAGATTTCTTCATAGAGACTATTTTATACTAGGAATCACAACAAAGATCCCAAAGTAAATATTGTTCTTTCTTAAAAGAATGTTTTCTAGCTTGGAACTTAATAAGTGAGATAATTGAAATGAAAGAAAACTGCTAATATACAATGTTTCTCATGTTCATAATGTATATGTTGAATAAATTACCAAGTGGATAGGTGGATGGAATGCCATGCCCTAACAAATGAATAGGATAAAACTTGATAACTACATTTTTACTGTTTATTTTCTGAAAGAACTGGGTGAAACGCTCACGGGGTAAGATACTGTTGAAAATATGATTGCCTGCTTGTACTGGCTTGTGGAATAACCACACACAATTTCTTCTTTTATTCTGTTTTTCTATTTTCTATTTTAATTTTTAAGAAAGTCTCTCGCTAAGTCACTCAGTTGCCCAGGCTGGACTCGAATTTGTGATCATTTAGCTATAGCCTCCAGCATACTGGGATTACACGCCTGGGCTTTCACACACCACCTGCCACGTTTAAGAGAAAGTCTGGGGAAATAAAGTGTTACCATTTAGATTCATGTAAATATCAAGCCTGTTCATCAGTGTGTGGGAAGCTAAAAGATCAGTTTTCATGTATAATTAACAAGTACATTTCAATTATTTGAGTTGAAGTAAAACTACATAAAGATCCTCTGAATTTTGAACTATGGCTCTGAATACATTTCAAATGAACAAACCCAGAAATGTAAGAATTTAATAAACTAGAAAATATAAGCAATAATCCACTACCATGGGAAAGTAACTCAATATAGACTGAAAGGCAGTGAACTGTTTTGAGTTCAGTAAAATCTTACAATTTTAAAATGAATTCTACCTATAAACTTGTTTAACTTGAAATTATAAAATTATATTCATATTTAAATAAGTTCATAAATACAATTTGACCACACCAACAATCTAAATAAAATGCAGTATATCACGCTACAAAACAGTTTTCCATTATTTAACCTGATGATTTACTCTAGAATAGAACTCTTTGTATTAAAAGTCCATAACACTTTCCTGTTAAAAAGAGATTCTATCTCACAAGGCATGTATAATATACTTATTCCTACAGTCATAATAAATTAGTGTAGTGAAACATCTCACATATTTAAAATGTGACTAATAATTGTCGTTTTAGTAGGAAAGTTGCAGATTAATACTGTAATTGCTTTTTGGTCCTCACAGATGATTGCATGTTTCCTCCGAGTATCACCAGCTAAGCTTCATGAACACAACAACCAAGTATGATAAGAATATTGCAAACCATAATTTCCCTCGATTTTTTTATTAAAGAGGAAAACAATATTTCACATAAAATGAGACTTTTTTTGAAAGCTAAAATCGTATCTGAAGATTGTGGCCAGGATGCTATAACTCAGTGTAACTAATATTATTTCCAGGAGACTTTCAAGTATTTAAGTTCATTAAAAACCAGCAGACATTCAGAATAAATGTGTGTGTGTGTGTGTACACACGCTCATGCATGATGCTTGCTATTCAAAGCAATGTATGTGCTAAGTAAGCAGGATAATTTATGAATGATTAAAGTGACTCCAAGCTGTCAGATGAAATTGGAAGGTCACTTTAAAATATTTGCAATTTATGCTTTCAGAGAAGGTTTAGTGGTGGAAAATATCTGTACATATTGAAAAATTGTGATTCCACAGAACCCTGGGATGGAACAAATCCAAACTTTACCATTAAGGTCTTTTCTACATTTGAAGAATAAAATGTTAAGCAATCACTTCACTTTATTCTTACAAGACAAAAAATGTAAATTCTTTGGGATCTGGTAAGAATACATATCATAAAGTCAAGTGTTATGGTTGATACACTGTGTCAACCTGGGGAGTCCAGAGGTTTGGCTGTGTGACTGAGAGGAAGCCAGGGTGCTGACTTTGTACACATCCTGGGCCTGTGGAAGAGGAGGGCATGGAGACTGTGTGAGAGCTCCACGCCACCTGGGTGGGGGGTAGCCTGTTTACAAGGTAAGGGAAGGAGAGAGGCTGCTTGCAGCCATTCCTCCCTTTTGCTGGTTGTTTTTGCTGTGCTCTGCTGCCATGAACATTTACCCTTTGCCATGTGTCACTCTGCCTCTGAGCCAGCCAAGTATGGACTGAGACCTCCACAAACTGTAAGCTAAATAAGCCTTTCCGTCCTTCATTTTGGGTGCTGGGTATTTTGTCTCAACAATGAGAAAATAGTAACCAAGACATCCAAGATATTGGAATAAAAGTAGTTGAAGAATAGAAAAAAAGCAAGGATCCAACAATAACCACAAAATCCTAGCTTTAGTCTTACTGCTGAAAGAATCTTGGGCAAAAATCTTCTCATTAACGTCACTAGGTTTTCATTTGTGAAATAAGGGTAATAGCCTAGATTTTACAAAATGAGCTATAGTGGCCCCTAATATCCTACAAATTAGTAATTTTGCATGGAATTAACAAACATAAGGCAGAATACATGACCAATGCTTTAAACTTCTCACCTTAACGCCTTCGTCTCTTCACCTCCAGTACTCAAACACCAAATATGTTTACCTCGCCATCCCTCATTCTCATTTCCAAATTAATTAAAAATGTACATAATCCCATTAGTACACTTCCAATTTCTACCTGTAACTAACATAGCAAAACTCCAGCTTGGTTTAAATCTAACTGTCCAGTTACTCCACAAATATGTTAGAGAAAAACAATCATATTGCTGATTCTCTTTTTAAAAAATTATGCCTCAACATAAGAAAGATCTTTGGTAGTACTTCTCCAACCTATGTGACGTGATTATCCCAATGTAGAGTACTTTTTTTTTTTTTGAGACAGGGTCTCGCTACGCAGTGCAGGTTGGCCTTGAGCTCACTTTGTAGCCCAGGCTGGCCTTGAATGTGTAACAATCCTCCTGCCTCTGCCCTCTGAGTGCTGGGATTACAGATGTGCACCACAACACCCAGGAAATGTACGGTTCTACCAAGTAACTGGCTTATGTGTAACCTTAGAACTGCAAAAAGATTTTTCTTAGCAGGACTGTTTTCAATTAATCAGCAATGTTATTTTCAGTCTGGCTATATTCCTCCTTCCTATACTTAATCTGCTAGAAAATGTACTTCAGGTCCCAAAAGCTTATAGGTCGTACATTTCACTTTCTCTTATATACCTGTTTACCAGTTTGCCGATGTTATACACATGTTACACACTCATCAATTTAAATTTAGTTATGCTGAAGAATTTTCATTGGTGGGTTTCAAAACTAATACAACCTTCAAAATGTTGTTGTTGATAAAATATACAGACTCTAAATATCACCAGTCAAGTGGTTCCAAAATATTACTGTCAGCAAACATAATTGAACAGACTTGATAATCTCTTTGGGAAAACATGATAGCCATGATGAAGACTTTCTTTGTTTAAAAATTATTTTTTCCTCCACATCTGTTTCCATCTGATTTACTGCATGAAAAATCATAATGTGACAAATATTGTGATCCTCAATATAAATCCCCTATATGGGATTCTTTTGCAGTTCATGATCTCACTAATGTAGTAAGTGAAAATTTTATAATTAATTTTATTTGTGTTTTTTTTTCTGTAAAGTCCTAAGCCTAGACTGAGTTAGTATTACCTTTTGATCAAAATTTGAACTTGCAAACTCTGAACAGGAATTAAATTATTATACATAAAATGTTTTATTGGAAATGAACGACATAGGAAAGTTAACGTGCAGACTTTAATGAGTTCATAGCATACACAAATTTGGCATCAGTTATCTCCCTTTGCATGAAAATAGACACTACAGATCATGTTTATATGGGTAGGAAATTTGGAATGAAAGTTATCTCTTCAAAATATGGTACAGTTCATTTGACTGCCCCCAAGAAAAGATGCTTGAAAACCCACATAACAATTTCTCATTGGAGAGAAAAAAATTTAAAGATCTAGCAGAACAAGTATTCTTTCTGTTTTAAGTCAGTCAAAAATGTATACACTCTTCTTTGTACGGGAGGAGGTTTTCTCAGTCATTAGAATCTATCCTTTATTAAGTTCCAGGAAAAAACACACAGAAATATTTTCTGCTCATCAGATAACTACTTATATTCATATTATGCTTTTACATACAGATGCCTACTTTAACCTCACACAGTTCCTCAGGAGGATTTGAGGAAATCAAAATATTGTCAATCTTACTACAATTTAGAGGGGATGAATTTACAAATGATAAAGATAGAAATCATTGTAAAAGTACATACAAACCTATCAAAATTATGGTCCTAAGGATATGGTTTAATTAATTTCTTCAACAGATCAATCATGAAAGCTAATTAGCAAGGGTGTTCTTTACTGTCAAAGTTATTTGTTTACAGAATTTAAATTACTAAATTTAAAAAAATTTCAGCAATAGTATTAACATTATTCTGAAATACATTAAAAATACATCCTTAAAAGTGCATACATATATAACAAAATAAAAATAAATTGATTTTATTTAATTATCTATTTTAAAGTATAAGATACATAGATATGCTATTTTATTAATTTAAAATAGTAAATACTGGGCTGTAATTCAAGTAGCAAGGGAAGGAATAACTTAAATTTATAGCATAAAATTTTCTTTTGACAAATATTCCCTCATTTGGGGGAATAATTTAAAACAATCTAACACACGCTTTGGGGGGGGTGGAGTAATCAGAGGGACCAGCAATGTGGAAACGTGTGAAGCAGCAATGAGGAGCCAGCAGTTGCGCTCTGGAGAACTCCACCAAGAGAAGAGTGGTCCTGGTCTCTACATCCAGGGGCCAAGATCAGCTCCATATGCAACACAATTCCTATGGCAAACTTGGCGGGATTGCACAGCACATTTCTGCGATCTGACGTGGGAACTATCGCAGAACTTCTCTCACCAGAGATACTTTACTACTTTTATTGTCCCTTGTTTGTCTAAATGACTCCTTTTCCTGTCTGGTTGGATGTCACCTTGTTTTGTTCTGTGTTTTATGGGGGTGTTTTCATTTTATTTTTTCTCTTTCTCTCTTTTTCTTGTCTGCTTTTTTCTTTCTTTTTTTCTTTTTCATTCTCCTCATTCTTCTTTTTTTCACCGTTTAGGCTTCTCAACTTTCTTTTTTGTTTTCTTCTACTGATTTTCTTTCTCTCCTCAAATACTTCTTAAATTTAAAATTTCAAGTGAGTGAACACTGCCTTTTTCCTTTCTGCTTACTCCTTCATATTCTATTTCATGCTTTTCCCCACGTCTTCCAGTTTCCCAAAACTTGGGAGTTTCAGCCTTCAATCTACTATGTTTGACCTCATTCATCACTTTGATCTTTTCCTCCACCCATCTTAACACCCCCACACTCTCCCAAAATGGGTAAAATCACTCCACTAAGGGTAAAGTCACTGCTTGCAAGTACATGGTCTATGTTTGATTTTGTTATATAGTGTTAGAGTTTGCTCCTGTGGTTGGAGGTGGCAGGTTAATGGTTACTATAGTTTGTCAGTAGTTAAGCTTTATTTGAAACTATTGTTGTTACTAATTGTACTACGTTAGCCAGTATGTCCTACTTATTATGACCTGTTTCTCTCCCTTGTATGATAACACTGTGATTGAATGTGGTCATAATCATCACCACAGCCCAGTACCAAAGGATTGGTTGCTAAACCAAATGGTAACTTTGCATCTTTTACAAACTGGGAAGGTAAGTTTTTGGGATAGATATAAAGAATCACATAAACCTAGAAGGTTTCCCTGAAGAGCAGACATCTCCTAGGGAAGCCCCAATATTAGTGATAAAGCTATTTTTCAAAAGAAATTCACAACCATCAACATAGAAAACAAAATTTTAGAAAAAGAGAGAAAGTAGAAAATGACAAGATGCAAAGCCAAATGGAACCCTAGACCAAAAGTCCACCCAGTAAAAAACCTGGAGCACAATTAAATAGTAGAAATTGGTAGTCAAATACTAGAAGTTTCTTAAATGAAAGCAACAGAAGTGAGAAAGCAAGTGAAAAAGGCTATAGAGAAAATAGTTTCTCAGGTACAAAAATAAATGCTGCTTTAAATCAAAGATATTAGAGAAGATAAAAGAATATATGAGCTTAGAAAAATGATAGACAGAGAGATGTCCAACTTAGGACAGAAATGTCATCCATGAAACAAATCCAAACAGAAATACAAAAGATTAAAACTCTCACTGAAAGTATGTGCAACAGACTGAATGAAAGACGGGATATAATTTCAGATTTTGAAGACAGAGTTGCAGCTAGTGATCATGAAAAGAAAGATATCTTTAAAAAAAAGCAAGAGACCATAAAAAATCAATCCAGCAACTATAATACAAAGAAAAGAATAATAACATAAGACTGATTGGGGTAAATGAGAAAGCTGGAGACGGTGCAAAGCCATAACAGATTTCTTCACAGAAGTAATGGCAGAAAATTTCCTAAACATGAAGAAATTGACATACAAATAAATAAAGCATATAGAACTCCAAATAGCCATTACCAAAATAAAACTACACCATCACATAAAATAATTGATTCTAGAAATTCAGCACAAGAACAGAATATAAAAACCTGTTAGAGAAAAGAAAAAATTACCTATAAAGGAAAGCCCATGAAATCACTTCAGACTTCTGAACACAAAGCATCAAGTCAAGAAGCGCCTATAGTGAAGTATTCCAAGTCCTGAAAGAAAATTATTTCCACCCAGATTTATGTACCCTGAAAAATTATCTTTCAAAATTAAAGGAGGAAAAAGATATTTCCATGACAAAGAACAGCTGAAGAAATTCATGACCACCAAACCAACCCTACAAAGAATACTGAAAAGTATTCTACAAGGAAATAAAAATGACTACAATTCCAAGAATAACAAGAGAAAGAAACTACTAGGAGGAGCAAGCAATTAAACAAGGAAAAAGCAGGGAACAACAGTGGGAAAATATCATGATGAAGATAAGCCAATAAATATCAGTTATAATCATCAATGTAAATGGCCTCAATTCACCTTTCAAAAGAAACAGACTGTCAGAATGAATCAAGAAACAAGATCCAACAATACGCTGTATGCAGTAAACACATTTAGCTCAAAAAAGAAATTCATAGACTGAAGATCAAATGATGGAAAACAATCCTCCATATAACAGGAACCCAGAAAAAAGCAGGAGTAGCTATTCTACTTGCAAACACTGTGAACTTCAAACCATGAGTTGTCACAAATTAAACAAGGTCACTACATACTTGTTAAGGGAAAGCTTCCATAGTGAAGGATAATAATCATAAATATGTATGCACCATATATGGGAGCACCCAACTATATAACACAATTATGAACAGACATGAAAAATCAAATAAGCAATAACACTTTTGTAGCAGGAGACCTTAATACTCTACTGACATAGCGATAGATCAACTAGATTAAAAAAATCTGCAAAGAAATATCAGAACTGAAGCAAACCTTTGAACAAATGGACTTAACAGATGTTTACACTGTTCCACCAAAAATCAGCATACACATTCTTCTCAGCTGCTCATGGTAAGTTCTCTAAAATAGACCATATGCTAGGCCACAGAATATGCTTCACTAAATGCAAATCAAATGAAATTATCCCATCCATATTATCTGATCATAGTGCAATGAAATTGAAAATTAATAAAAGAGAAACCACAAAAACTCCATAAGAACATGGAAATTAAATAACACCTTACTGAAAAATCAGTGGGTCAGAGATGAAATTTTTAAAAAATCTGCAACTAACTGAAAATGCAGATACAACATAATAGAATCTGTGGGATGCAATGAAAGCAGTCCTAAGAGGGAAATTAGTGAATTTTCCCATCAAAACAAAATGAGCACAAATAAACAATCTAACATTCCACCTCAAGTTTCTAGAAAAAGAAGAGCAAGACAAGCCCAAAGCCCATACAAGGGAGGAATTTATAAAGAGCAGAGCAGAAATTAATGCAATGGAGACTAAGAAAACAATACAAAGAATTAATGAACTGAACAGTTGGTTCTTCAAAAGAATAAAATTGATAAACCCTTACTCAACCTTATCAAAAAAAGGAAAGAAAAGACTCAGATTCGTGCATTGCTGGATGAAAATGGTGAAATCACTACAGGGTCTGTAGAAATTCAGAAGATCATTAATACCCGCTTCAAAAATCTTATTCTCATAGGCTAGAAAACAGAAGAAATGGACAGATTCCTAGAAATGTATGAATTAACAAAGTTGATTCAAGAATATATAAAAATTCTGAATAATCCAATCTCAGTTAATGACATTGAAAATATAATTAAACCAACAATGAAATGCCAAGGTCCACTGCTGAATTCTACCAGAAATTTATAAAATATTTAATGCTCATACTCTTCAAACTCTTCAATGAAATTGAGAGGGAAGCAAAACTCCCTAACACAAGCCTGGAGACAAGTTTTACACTGATACCAAAACCAGAGAAAGACTCAACTAAAAAAAAAAGAAACATTGGCCAATCTCTTTAATGAACATAGATGCAAAAATCATCAATAAGATATTAGCAAACAGAATACAGCAAATCATCAAGATTATACACCATGACCAAGGAAGATTCATCCCAGGCATGCAGTGATGGTTCAACATATGCAAATCAATAAATGTAATACTCCATATCAACACAGCCAAAGGCAAAAATCTCATGATCACTTCAATAGGTGGAGAAAAAGCTTTTGAAAACAGTCAACACTCTTTTGTGAGAAAACATTACAGAAAATCAGAATAAATGATCTACCTCAACCTGATAAAATCCATCTATGACAAACCAAAAGCAAGCATAATACTAAATGGATAGAAACTAAAATCTTTCATTCTAAAAGAAACAAGACAAGAATGTTCACTATCACCAGTCTTATTATGTTCTGGAAACATTATCCCGAGCAATTAAGCAATGAATAGAAAATAAAAGGAAGTAAGGGAGGAAAGGAAGAAGTTAAATTATCATTATTCAGAGAGATGTGATATTCTATATAGAAGAACCCAAAAACTGCACCAAGAGACTTCCAGATTTAATAATGAAATTGAGTAGCATAGCTGGAGGATATCAGGAAAAGGAAAGACATCCCTTGCCCATGGAGAAAAACAACATAGTGAAAGTGGCCATACTTCCATAATTGTTGTACTGATTTAATGTAACCCCAATCAAAATACAATTAACATACCTCAAAGAACTAGAGAAAACATTCCTAAAATTCATTTGGAACTAGAAGAGACCTAGAATAGTACAGACAATCCTGGGCAACAGAGGGAAAGCAGCACACATCAAACTTCCTGATTTGAAATTATATTACAGAGCTTCCATGATAAAATCAGCATGGCACTGGCAAGAAGTCTAAGGATCAGTGGAACAGATGTAGACATAACTACAAACACATTCAGCCACCTTATCTTGGACAAAGGGGCCAACAATGTTCACTGGAAGAAAGATAGCCTGTTTAATAAATGGTGCTGGAAAACTGGCTCTCCACACTCCAAAGATTAAAACTAGACCCATGTCTAACACTATGCATGAAACTAATTCAAAATGGATTGAAGATCTAAATATTAAAACAGAAACACTAAATCTACTGGAAGAGAAAGTAGATAGAAATCTTGAACATACTGGTGTAGGCAAAGAGTTCATGAACAAAACCCAAACTACACAGGAAATACTTGAAAGAATCAGCAACTGGGATCTCATCTTATTAAAAAGTTTTAGCACATCAAACAAAATCACCAACAGAGAAAAAGAAAACTCATGAACTGGGGAAAAAATTAGCAAACTGTCCCTCAGACAAAGGACTTCTTTCCAGAACATGTAAAGAATTTTTAAAATATTAGACCCTCAGATTCAAAGATCTAATCCAAAATTGGACAACTGAAATAAATACACACTTCTCAGATAAAGAACTACAAATAGCAAATAAATATAAGAAACAAATGTTCAACATCAACAGTCATTCAAGAGATGCAAATTAAAACAACACTAAGATTGCATCTTACTCAGAAGGAATCATTATCCTGAAAAAACAATCAACCAATAACAAATGCTGGTGGAGGTGTGGGGAAAAAGGAACACTTCTCCACTGTTGGTGGGAGTGTAGCCCTGTGCAATCACTGTGGAAATCAGTGCAGTAATTCCTCAAAATCTATAATTAGAGATATCATTTTATCCAGCTATTTCTTTCCAGGAGAATTGAAAGCATCATACCACAGTGATATATGTACACCCATTCTTATAGAAGTACAATTTGTTATAGCTAAATCTTGGAAACAACACAAATATGCATCAACCAAGGAATGAGTAAAAAAAATGTGGTATTTCTGTACAATGGAGTACTACTCAGCTGTAAAGAATGATAAACTTGAGACTCTTGTAGGTAAATAAATGAAACTTGAAATCATACCCATAAATGAAATAAATCAGACTCCCATGTGCAAACATCAGATTGTCTTCCTAGTGTGAGAAGCTACAAGAGTAAACAAGAATCAAAATGTACAATATAGGTATCGTTAAGTGCAAAGAAACTGTTCAAAAGGAACTGAAACTGGGCTGGGAGAAAGGAGAAAAAAAGGAAAAGAAAAGGGAAAAGGAAATATATATATAGAGAGAGAGAGAGAGAGAGAGAGACAGTTATACCACTAATTTCTCTTAGTTCCTTAAAAAGAAAGGTTTATGCTTATCTTGTTTTTATATTGTTTGATCAATTTTTCATGCCTGTATCTTTTAACCTGAGTGGCTGATTTGAAGATCACAACATGTAATATCTTAATCATTATTATTCTATCTTATTTTAATATTTTGTATCTTTTTATTGTTTTTTCTCTTTAAAATATAAAAAAATAGAATCACAAAAATACATGATTATACCAGTTGGTATTCAGTAACACAAAATTATATATATATGCTATTAATATGAGTCAGACATTTATCATATATTATTTGTTAATGTTTTTACAATATTAACTGTTTTATAAAATGTAAACATAATAATTGAGAGATAATTAATAAAATGCTTTTAGCTACCTTACTAATATGCCTGAAAAAAACATATTCATATTTTCCAAAAGGGTTTAGCTATTGTATCCAGAAACTTATTTGAGTCCTTGGAAGAAATGTGTCAAATAAATGTAGAAGGATGAACGTCACTGAGTGTTAAAGCTTTTAGGATGTTCTTTAACTGTGATTTAAAGTATGCACTTGGGATGAACTCTGAAGCTATCTGAAATAGTTTTGTGAAAAGGAAATAGTTTTAGGAATTAATATTTTATACCTTTTTTCTCTTGAATTTATTCCTAGAGCTTCCTACAAAGTTAATGAAATTCTCAGGGAAAAAAATCGGTGGTCAAAGATATTTTTGTAAATAACTGTCATTCCTCCTACAATCCTATTTTGCAACTTTGTCAATAATGAACTTTCCAACATAAGCCAATACACTGGCTTAACAGAAATTACCCTTAGCTAAATCTCTCTGTGTCTGTCTGTCTGTCTGTCTGTCTCTCTCTCTTTCCCTCTCTCTCTCTCTCTCCTGCACTCCCATAAAAGGAGCAGTAAAGTCTGCTAAACTCAAAGTGTCTTGATTAATGATTAAAGTCTCCTACCCTGAAATCAATATTGGGACTTGTCCCTTTCTGTGCTCTCGCATTTATTCTGTTTTTCACCTTGGGAAAATGTACTACAGTAATACTCACTGAGGTGAGGCATATGGTTTTCCTTTAATAAAAGGCATAAGAGCTCTCGTGAACACAACCCAAGGACTCAACAGATTTCAGTAAAGAAAATATATGGAGAAAAAGGACATGGACAATATTCTCTTCAAGTTATTTGACCCTGAATTTATGAGAAGGAGAGCCTGACAAGACGGATCCTGTTCGTGCTGTTTATTGAGAAAGTGGGAGGGGCTGGACAGCAGGGGAGCGAAATAGAGGAGAGTTAAGTCCACCGAGCAAGCAGTTTCGGACCTCACTGGATTCGGACTTCCCCAGTGGCAAACTCCAACACAGATGCTTTATAAACAACTTGTTTCGAGTTTTGCTAAGAATAGGATTGCTGATTGTTGATTATACACATGTTTGTTGTTATAAGTAATGAAAACTGTTTTACAAATGATTTTACTAATTTACATTCTCACTAGGAGAGTATAAAAGTTCCCATTGCTTCACATATTTGCCAAAACTTAACTTGCTACTGCCAGATCTAAACTCCTGCCCATGTACTGGGTTAAAATGGTATCTATTTAAATCCAATTTGAATTTCCTTGAGTACTAATTAGTTTATATTTTTCTAATCTTTATTAGCAAGTTCTTGGAGAGTTTCTTGGCTGCTTTTATTTTCTCTCTTTAATGCATACATAATTATATTTAACTATTGATATAATTTCTCTAATATCTTAGTGCTATTAATCTGTTTATTGCTTTACTTTTTCCTTTCGGGAGACTCTTACTAGTTGTACTTTCCACTTGTGTAAGTTTGGTACACATAATTTGTGTTTACTTTAAGAAGATGTATTGGGCCAAAACTTGAAAATGTTTTTCACCACAGGGAATTCAAGGGCTTTTTCCACTGCTATATTAATTAGTGGTTATAAGTGACTTGGAGTACTTCTGATCTTGAGCCCATAGATTCTTGTTGACTCTATCCCTGCTTTGTTGTGGCTCTGAGACTTCCTTTCCCCCTAGAACACCAGTGTGAGAACCTGTCCGGATGGTAAACATGCTTGGCAAACCCTTCCCTCTTCAGTACTTCCTCATTGACCTTTGCTCGTGTCTTAGTTATAGTTCTGTGTGTGCACGTGCAAGTTTATTGCTCTTGAATCTTCATTCTTCTGTTAATTTTAGTGAAAGCATCAGTGTGAAACACACATATCCATTAGAATTTATTCCAGGTCTTTTTGAAGTTTTAAGTGTCCATCTTTACAGAATTTCTACACCAGCATACCATTGGAAGGATCAGCTCTTAATATTTATATTTTATTCTGCAATTTAAAATCCAAAGCCATTTTTGCCAGTGCCTTAAAATGTGTCTTTCAAATCACTAGATATGAAGAATAATTTTGTTTATTGTGAAAAAAAAGTAACAAGTACTATTTTGAATTTGTTTAAAAGTAACAAAGTCACTATTTTAAATTTGTCAAATTTTAATGAGACATATCCAAAGTATTTTTACTTTTGGTTAAAAATGATTGAAAGTAATGTTCTAAGCTACTCTAAAAAGTCAGTACTTTACTTGATTTGTCAATTAGTAAGGAATTTTCCTTACTCTGAAATAACACAAGCTTTTGATTATTTTATTCAGCTAACATTTTACACTGCCAACTTTTTAATTATACTTATGCATGATTCATTTATCCAATATTTATCTCATTATCAATGCAGGCCAAGAACTAAAAACGTAGTATCTTATTTAAATCAGAATAGCAAAGAGCAAATTGAATGTTGTACTGTGTGCTCCGTCTACAGATGAGGGAAATGAGGCGCCCAGAAACATGAAATAGCTGCTCCAAGGTTACACTGTTATTCTTTAGACTACCCAGGATGCTACTCCAGCTCTCTTATTTCTAAAAATCTGTTTTCTTATGCTTTTCACTCTACCCTGCTGCTTTTGTATAACTTTTGTAAAATAGTTCTCAACCTCACTTAGCCAGAACAAATGGCTCAGGGTGAAGGCAGGTGTACAGCTTATGCTCATGAATGCATCTTATGTCATAGTACTGCGCAATTCTGAGTTGGATATATTATTGCTGAACTCGCTAAAATATAACAAAAGGCAAAAATATTTTAGTAGTAATTAAAATGCTGATTATTCTGAAAATGGATATTTAGTAAAGTAGGTCTAATAATTTCTGTCAAACGTTAATCAATGTATCAGTTCAGACCACAATTTAGAGCCAAAAAGTGAAGTACAGGTTTATTACAATTTCATTTTTATGTCTTAGAGTTCCATTTTATAGACTGCTATGATTTTTTTACAAAAACAAAGTTTAAAAGTCATGAGACATTTCTGTTATCTATGTTGTCAGAAATCAGGCAGAAAGCAACGACTGATTGGTTCACGCATGCAGCATGTGTGGTGCTGAAACTAGCTGATCTGCACGGGATGGCTACCTGGGCTGTGGGGCGCACAGCTGGCTCCCAACAGTGCCACAGCACTTCTGGGTACCTGAGATATATTTTAAGAGAAGCACATAAACATCTGCAAGGAACCACCTCTAGTGTTATTATTGTTAAGTTTGATATATATTTGTATGTATACATATATACATGATAACATTTATGAGACTATTATTGCTTATTTGACAAATATATATAATAAACTCTAAGATATTTCCTTTCATCTTTTAATTGCATAAAATAAATACTCAGACACTAAAAGTACCAAGAATGGGAAATGTTTCGGAACCACTGACATAGAATCTCAAGCTAATCTGAGTTCAGACCACAAATCTTCTAATAGTAAAGATGCCCGGCATATAATCAGTACTATAAAACTGGAAATAAATTTAGTAAGTAAGCCATTCTTTCTCCACAATACCCCTTAAACGCTGACCTACAGTGGACATTTGATAAATGGCTGATGACAATGAGTAAAGACTGAATGCATGTTTTTATAAAAAAAAAAAGGTTTTTTATATGGAAAAGTAAGATACCACCTCATTTTAATTCCTCAAGTTACTTTCACAAATATGTTAGAAATACATCCTATCCTGTTTGTAGACTGAGGAAACTCCAGCCTTTAGGCAGGCACTCAGACATCTGATGGGTGCATAATGTAAAGTGTCAAGAAGACATAAACTCAACACAGCAAACTCTGCTTATGATAATCAGTAACGTTCTTGAAATGAACAGGAAAAAGATATCAAAGCTCTGTGATTAAATTAACTTCAAAACAAGACATTTAATCTTTCCTTTCTTCACCTTCATACTTCAGTGATACCGCTTTACTCGTAGGTCATCCTTCTCACACGCCATTAGCTAGCCCGTCAGCACAGGGCTGTCAGAATTCACCTTGAATGGATTTGCAGCAAGCTCATATTTAATACTGAGGATTTTTAAAACCTGATTGAGTTTTCCTTCAGTAAACCAATTAAGTTGTGGAAGGCTGAGGTACTTAAAAATAATTACATTTTTTAAAAGTGTGATGTTAGAGTCTTTTGTTTTTACTATCTTTATGAGATACTGAATTTAACAATGTTAGGCATTATTTAAATCCAGTGAAGGATTTATTGATTATTTGAGCATTATTGATGGGGTCACTTTATCATTTTACCCCTGCAGTATTTCATGTGTTAGAGAAGCTTCCTGCTTTGGTATAAAATCTACAGTATTGTCAGGTTTATTGTCATGGTTGGTACTTCCATCCAAACAAGAGCACAGAGTTTCATACACATATGTATCCCTCTTCATTCTGATGCTGAGGGCTGCTCGCTGGTGCTGAGAGAAACTAAGAGCTCATTTGACTCGTTTTCCATGTCTCAAGATAACAAATTCCAATGTTAGAAAACTAACACCAGCCTGATTACTGACAACAGTTGCAGTTTCTATTGTTCTTAAGACAGATCATATATGAATGTCCATAAAAGCTATTTAAGAGTAATTGGGATTGTGCATTGCTATATGATTATAGCTCTAGCTGGATATACGTTTATGTTCATTCTTAAATTTTTTTTAGTATTTATGGGTTTATTTTTAAAACCATTTTAAAAATACAAACAATTGTATGTTTTTAAAGAAAAATGCAAAGAAAATCATCAAAGAAGTCTTCTTTTTATCTCTCCCTTTCATTTTATTCCATTAATTTCAGTTTGGTGGCCTTTTGAAAAGTATTTCTGATTTATCATTCTATCATGTAATGTAAGTACAATACACATGTGCTTACACCTGAGTATTGTTTGTGTTTTGATACCATAACATGCTGCCTACTAAGTCACTGGAGCTTACTAAGTTTTCCTGTATTTTTCAGAGACATGGAAAATCTATCAGCATAGGAGAAAGGAAATACAAGGTGAGACACATACAAATGCGTTCGTGTGTGTTATCCTGCTTTCCTCTCTTCTTATGCACATGGTATACACTATATGCTTTTCTCTATGTGAATTTTTTCTTAATATTATAAATAGGAGATCAACCCATAGTAACATAGAGATACAAACAGCATAGTGTTCAGCTTAACAATATTAGGCAATGTGGATTTGTTAACTAATGAAATAATCCATTTACATTTGTTGACACAAATTATATGAATATCCTCAGCCTTCTCCTGTTATGCACATCAGGCGTGTATGTACGCAGACACACGCGCGCACAACTTCTATATCAGTTCCTTTTTCCTGTTTTCACTTCCTGCTCACCTTCTACCCTACTGTCAGCATGCTTTTCCCCGCTCTGGACTGTTTCCTTGTAGAATCTTTGCAACAAGTTCCTTCAACACAGCTGTACAAAAAAGCAAATTAAAATCATTCCCAGCACACACTGCTTTCCTCCGCTGGGCATTATACTCATTTTGGTGTTAGATTCTCAGCTGTCTCACACAGCCTGTTGTTTCCTGCACAACACAGGCTGAAAGTACATGTACCTCAGGGCTGTAGTTCCTAAAGTGTGTGACCTATTCATTTTGTGGGTTTCACTAGACTGCCTGTTCAGCTACTGGACTTTTAATTGTGGTTCAGAATTTTAGTTTCTATAAGTTAATTGTATATAATTGAAGGGAAATTCAGAAAGTTGAGCTTCTGTTACCATATCCCCTGACTACTTTTCTGAATTAATTTTCAAAAAGGAAAAAAAAAATAATCCTATGTTAAAGGTGTACATGCTTCATTAGAAATCCTTTAACACTTTAAAAATAAAAGATCATACATCATTACATGAATATACAATATAACATGAGTTCCATCAGGGGCTTTTAAATTTATTGATTGTTCAACACATGCATCTTCTTTTAGGTGCAGATAGGGTCCCTGAGCTTTTGCTTTCCTGTTCCCTCTAAAATTAAGAACAACTATAATTATAATGATTTTCCTGGCCAATGACTACATTTGAAAGATTAAGCTAGGAAAATAACAACTATGCGAGAATCAGAAACATTACAGGCCTTTGTAAAATACATTACTGCCACACCTGTTTACAGTCTTACGGATAGGTAATGGAAAACCTCATCTGAGTCCCTGTAGTCACTCAACAAATAGTAATTGAACAGGCAATAGGGGTCTGCACTGTACTTAATTCTGAACTCACAAAATGTTCTACCTCTTCTAGGTGCATAATGTTCCATATTCTATTATCATCATCACTTGGCTAGTTGGGTTTCTGATGCAGTCAAATTTAAACACGTATTTAACGTAGAACTCGCCTCAAACTTACTTCACAGTAATCTCGCGTGTGCTGACCTCTTTGTTCCACCAGCTACTCTTCCTACTCTACCATCTTCATTTGTTGCCTTGCAATTAATTTCATGATGGCTACAGAAGCAGGCACAATATTGAGGGGTTAAACCATTCATATCTGAGTCAGGAATGATGACCAAAACTGGCTAACGCTACTAACGTCCTAACTTTGGGCTTCAGTATTAGCTATTTATTGGGAGTTATTCAAATCAACATTTATTCATTCATTCCAAAAATATCTACTGAACATTTCTGATAGTCCAGATACTAAATTTATGCATTGGAGATACATAGCAAAAAGCCTCTAATCACAGAGAACATTCTTGCGAGGAACATACATACATACTCATATACGTATGCACAGCAACAAAATAAGAATAACTCAAAATTCTACTAGGGATTTGCGTGGTGGGTAGATAACAACTGCAAACCATAAGTCTCTTTTAGTCTGCTTTGGATTTATAGATTCATATTTTGATCCCATATTATCAGCATTTGTATAAGTCAAAGTTCTGTTCGTATATACCCATTCAAATTGATAATCATGTGCCCAAATAAAAACCCACTCATTTTTAAAATGCCTGTGGGTATATTTGCTTAGTGACCTTGACTTGACTTACCTTAACTCTATTTCCTTGGGTCACCAGCCTTTAGTAATGCTCACTATGCTACAGATTATTCTATTTCATTTTAATATCTGTATTTTTAATACTATCTTTAGGTATTAGGCATGTGAACATAAATTCCTCTTGTACAATTAATAGATGCATTTATGTTGATTCTTTAAACCTGTAGAAAATTCACAAACTATCAAAAAATGATCTGGGATAAAAGTTTGGTCTTGACAGTTGTCTATTGCATAACACTGTCAGTTGCTGTCTATTGGCTTACACGCAAAGAATACCTAGGGATTTTTATTTTCATCAGGCTGCTGAAATGAGTACATGAAATTATTTATTGTAAATCACCTAATAAATTACACTTACTATTATTAGTTTTCCTTTTAGAGCATTTATGTTGTTTTTCTTTAAATACTATAATTACACTACTTATAATTATAAAAATTCTTCTTTATTAAATCTGTGTTTAAAACTAAATTACTATATTTTAAAAAATAAGAGTTTACAGTTAAAAGTTTTCATGACAAAGGATTTTCTGAATTAAAAATATAAATAGAAAAAATGAAGTTATCTTTTAAACTGGCATTGCAAATACCTATTAGAGGCAAAGCTCTATTAAGAAACATGCACTATAGTAGTCAATTTAGAGAAAATTTTCTAGCCAGACGAAAATCTTTCTTTTGAGAAGTGATCATTTTACAATTAAAAACACCATTAATATGTTTTTAAAATTCTCCTTACCACATTACCTGTTAAAACAACTGTGCCTTAATAAAAAAGTCAAAGAAAAAAGTCTAAATAATCATTTACTGGAACATGTTTTCCAAACATAACTACTCAAAAACTCAGCATCCCAATTACCTTGTCCTGAACACAGTGGTAAAAGATAAACCCAAGTTATGCTCTCATTATCTTTCTGTATGCTCACCGGTAATGACATTTTCCACTGTAAGCAGAATGCTATAATTGACCTGCATAGAATGAATTAGATCTTTCTGTATACTTGTTATGAGTGAGGAGGGACTAAGCAGTGAGTTAGAAATCAAAACGGTACTTGCATAACCACGTACGAGTGATATATTAATTATGTTTAAATTATGCTAATGTACAAACCCAATACTCAACTCATAGTGTGGATAGGTACGTATATAAAATAAAATTCAGATGATTACACATTTCACTAAAACATGGAATCATATTTTAAATAACATGGAGTGTATTTTAATCTTCATGTGTAGTTGTCTTGGTTAGTTTTCTCTCGTTGCTGAGACAAAATACCCAACACCCAAAATGAAGGAAGGAAAGGTTTATTTAGCTTACAGTTTGTGGAGGTTTCAGTCCATATTTGGCTTGTTCTGGGGCAGAGTGGCACATGGCAGAGGGCAAACTGTTCAGGGCAGCAGAGCACAGCAAAAACCACCAGCAAAAGGGAAGAATGGCTGCAAGCAGCCTCCTTTTCTCCCCTACATTGTAAACAGCTTACCTCCACCCAGGGGGCGTGAACCTCTCACACAATCTCCATGCCCTCTTCTTCCACAGGCTCAGGATGTTTACAAAGTAAGCACCCCAGCTTCCTGCTGAATCACTCATTAGTTAAACCTGCAGATTCCCCAAGTTGACACAGTGTATCAACCATAACAGTAGTCATGGGTAAAACACATCACACATTCTTCCTGCTTGCCTCCTCTATAATTTCTATTTCCTTGGCCATGTGATCTCTTGTCGTCACAGTATTTCTTTGTTATCTAGCTTTAAGGAACCACTTCCAAATTTATGGCATGTAAATTGTATGCTTAATTTCAACTATGACCATTGCTTTTTTGCACTGGCATCTGTTTTCTATTCTTGTGATTCACATAATATATTATAACTGTGAAATTTCCTTTTTCCATAATTTTACTCTTTGAATTATTCACAATCTGATTTCTACCTGAAATCTTCCAGGTCCTTTATAGGCTAGCTCTATCACTTAATGGGATGCTATTAAATTTATGAAAAATAAATGAAAGTTGTAGGAAACTGAAATGATAAAACAATAGGTTGTAATTTCACTATTTTCTGCAATTTAAAATATTAGTCTGAAGAAATTAAGAGAAAAGTGAAACCCACCAAATAACCCAATCACCCTAAGGTCATGTGTTAAATATGGGTATATTGAGAAACGGACACAAGATTTGCATTAGACACATGATTCATTGCAAGGGGACGGGTGTGGAGAAGTGGAAAGAGCTTCCAAACTGGGATGTTAACTGACTTCTGTAAAAGAACGAGAAGAAATGGATATAGGGAAGAAGGATTTTAGACTGCATGGAGCTTTACGAGAGTCTAGACTGGGCTTCCGAGACAGCCTTGAATGTATATATAAACTGAAACTCATATTCATACCACAGAAACATACAATCGTTAAGATTTGATTAAAAATAAAATAAAACTTATAAAAGTGAATATTTGAATGTATTGTGTGATAATGATACTGTTAGTCTCAATAGCAGTTTGAATTCTGAGTATCTCTATTTACTGTAATAGGAGCACTTCGAATGTGTTTACGAGTGTTGTAGAAATTGTGTTATATTCTATTATTATTGTAATCACCTCTTCCTTAGCCCATTGCAACATGAAGCATGTGCTCCTGGGTTGTAAGCATCGCCAAACACAATATTCCTGACACGGAACAGATGAGCGAGATGACAATTTATTGATCAAATACACTCACAGCCCGAGGGAGGGAAACGGGCAAACGTGCAGGGACAGACTGATATTGGCACATTCAAGGACAGGGTGAGCTACCAGAGGATGTGAAAATTTGTCGCAAAAACAAGCTGTGTGTAATTTAAACAAAAACATGTTAAAGAAGAAAGAAAAAGAAAACTGGATGAAATTCCACCAGGGAATAGTTCGTCGAGTGATGTGGAAAGCAGAAAGCCAGCGTGGTGACTGCGCACAGAGATCCGCGGGCGTAGTTCTGGCGGGAGAATTTGACCCTCTCTGTGGGTACTGTCACCGCCTGGCCAGGTCTGAAACCTGCTACTGAGAACAAGCAAGAATTGAGCATGGTCCCCATAACAAGGAGGATTTCTGATTGGAGACTTAGCCTCTGGACCAGAGCGAGGAAGAGCACATTTTTTTCTCGCTTTTGACAAGGGCATTTGCGGGCCTCTTTTTCACCAGATCCAAAGCATTGCATAACATCTGGTCTCACATTTACGTTGTAATTATGTTAGTGTCAAAATACAATTCGTATCTTTGAATAGTATCTTTAAGTTGCTCACAACTGTCAGAATTTTTAAGTAATCCTGCAACATGTTGAGAATAATCTCTCTTTGTAATATGAATTGTTAAAGTAGGTCTTTGAAGTTTTCTTCACATTTTCTATCACATGAGAAATACAAATTATAAATGATTGATAAACCTCGCTGAAATGCTACCCCAAAAGACATGCTGGGTTCATGTTGTGCAGTTTTTCTACAACATTATCACTAATGACTTATGACTTATTGAATGATTAAGGTAGCAATTCTAACGATGAATAAATTCTGTTATTAAATAAATAAATCCTTTTGGAGGAATCAAATTATAACTCCTCCTCCTCTTCATATTTTATTAAATAAATTATAAACAGATTAATGTATTGAATACTAAAAGAAAAGAAAATGTATTAATCAATATTATTAAGAAAAGCTTTAGAAAAATTGAAGATATATCTCCTAATTTAAATATTGATAACATTTTGCAATAAAATAAACTTATTAGGCCTGTTAAAAACTCTATCATTAAATTGCCAAAAATAATACTAAGAAGAAAAAAGATAAAATATAAGTGATAAAGATACTTTTAAAATACGTAATATTTCCTGAGTAATGAAGGAAATACAAATTCAAAGGAAATACCTTTGCTAACAAACGTAGCAACATTTATAGAGGTCAGAAAGCTTACTGAAAATATGATCAGACTTTTAAATAAGGTCAAAGCTTCAAAATAACAGCGACCATATGGTCCTCCAAGGAAGCAGCATTTGATGAGAAGACAAAAATAAATGTGACTATGATGATTTTTTTTCTGGTTTCAAAAGTTTATTAATATACCCTTTTTTGAGATCTTTCTTCTCTCACCTACCCATGGGCTCATGGCTGAGTCCCCTCTGGTAAGAGACAATAACAAGAGAAAAATTCACATTTCTGTAACACCAGTTTTATGTGACTTGGGACCCTTTGGAAATGAAGACCCAAAGAAATAGCTAAATGTATGCTTGTTTTGGAGACAGGGTCTTGCTCTATAGTTTAGTACGTACTCACTGTGTAGCCCAGGCTGGCTTTGAACTCACACTGATCCTCCTGCCTCAGCCTCCAAGTGCTGGGATTGTAGGTGTGCCCTGGTGTGTGTTCCTTGTTTATTAGTGAGTTTAATGTAGAAGAGAGAGTGGTGGAGAAACATGACTGGAAAGTGGAATATGCATGGCCCAGTGGTAGTAAGGAAGGAGCAGCTCTCCAGCGTGAGTGAGATTCTTCTTGGTGCCTCTGGGATGATAAAGACTTTCCTTCTCGCTGGGGACAGAGAGGGCACTTTCGGAGTGAGGGTCTCAGGAAGTACTAGAGTGGAGGTCGGAGAATTCTTGTCTGTCACAGTCGGGAAAACTGCCTGCCTCTGTTGTTTTTGTGACCAGGACTGTCACAAAAATAGCACCAGGAGAACTCTGTGGTCCTTCAGAATATCTTACAGATATTCTTAGATGTGATTTGATTCCATAGCATCATAAATGGTTCCACACACTATTTGAGAATGTCCAGAGGTGAAGAACTCATTACTTGATAATGGATGGGTTTACTTTGTTATTTCACCTAGAATCTCCTATCACCAGTTGTCTTAATTTGGGAGTTAGGAAAATAAATAAGCCTTCTCCAGGATGATAGATATAACGAAGTGTTCCCCGGGGCACTTCCTGTCTCATGGGAACAACGGTCATTAAATTCTGACATTCAAAGGGAGTAGGTTTGGATGACTTAGGGTCTCTTGTCTCCTCTCTTACACCCGGACAGGAAAAGAAAAATATCCAAAGGATTTCAGGGTGATCATTTATTCACGAGATGATGGCTCTTCCATCTCCTCTCAGCACCCTTGTTTGTGAAGAGAGGAAGGAAGCGTCCATCCAAACCTGTACACCTTAAACCATGGGAAGGAGTCCGGAGCTGCCACGGAAGGTATCATGAGTATGTGTGGAGAAAGACATCTCAGGAGAATGTGAACAGAGCTTATTGACGTTAAAGAGAAGACTGGCGCCTCATGCTTACTACAAGCAATCCCGGAGATGGCATCGGCTGGGGATACCAGGAGCAGGGAGAGGAGAGGTGTTCATGGGAGACGTCCGCACTTGCAGTGAATGGCACAGGCTCAATTCATCTCCGGAAGTTCTATGCAAGTGATGAATTGGACTCAACAGCTGATCTCTGTGAGCTAAGGCGGACCGTGTCCCATTCCCATTCTTACATCTTCCGGACCTTGAGGAAGCCTGTGTGAGGGAGGAAGTACTACAGCAGCAGGCGGAGGGATAGTAAGGGAGTGTGCAGACCTCCCTTCCCTCCCCGCTACCAAGCTAAACCTGAGCTGGAGATGTGAATTCACCGGGTAGGGACCAGCCTTTCATTTAGTCTGACTGTGTTTGTTTTAATCTCTGATCGCTAAGCTATCCTAGCGCCGAGAGTGAACAAGAGTATGATTAGGTACACTTCAGGTGTTACTCAGAGATAGAGAATCGAAAGACAGTAAAGACGGGACAGTGGCACTGCGGGAGTAAGAGCACCGGGTGATGGTGGCTGGAGTGGTTAACCCTCTCCTTACAGCACACAGAGAACGATTTCTAAATGTCCTTGCGACCCCTTCTGAGTTATCTACATTTTCCAAAGCCACGTGGGGAGACCTAGCACTCACCTCGCTGTAGCAGGCTTTCGAACAGCACGGAACCATTTCATGCTCATCGCTAGTAACGTCTGCATTTTATCTTATACGTGACTGCTACAGAATACATTTCGGGACAATTTGCCACCAAATTCAGTTTCTTTTTCTTGCCTCTCTTTAAAAACATTAATGTGACTGCTTTCAATTTTATGATCATAATTACATTGTTAGCATACTCTGTTTATCCTTCCCAAATGGACATTTCATTTATAATTCCTCACCACGTAACGATAAAATTCTCTTACTGTCATTATTTTCCCCAAAATCTGGCTTGTCTACTGAAATCTCCTCCACTGTCTGTTCCATTACATCAGTGCTGTGACTTACTGTGTCTCAGAAGGTGACACTACCAATGAGCATTTTTGTGTAGGTCAGAATTAAGTTCACACTAGCCATTTCTTTTCTTATCTTTTTTCCTTCTGAGTAAGAAAATCTGCAAATACCATTAAGAATTTATTAGCTCCTCAGTAATAACAGAATAAAAAGTATGATATTCATTCAAGGAGATACTTCTGGCAATCACATTATATTTTATATTTTGTCGTGTGATAGGAAAATTCCCTCACATCTTCTGGAGAATCGGCAGTTCTTAATCTATGTCCGTAAATATAACACTTTCACTTCTGACTCCATAAAACAGCTCTCAAAATTCTTGTTTTCAATGCACTGCCTTATGAATTTCCACACAGGAATATTCCTTCTTCGCTGTTCCTTTATTTTCTAGCATGAAAAAGTTATAGCAATATAAATCACACAGTGATAAAATATATTGATTTCTTTTTTTATTTTAAAGAAGTAAAGTTAAATGAAACCTACTTTCTCCTCTATCAGGGACACTATTTTCTCCATAGTCCTCTATGTACCTAAAGGTACTTGTAAGTGGCCCAACAGTTAAATGTGGCCTTTTACTAACCTGTTTCTGCTACTCCAGTATCACGCCTCTACCATTGTGCACACTGGATTTGCCAGTTCTGAGCTTAAGCAGCTGGCCACTTGGGCTCACCGATCTCAGTCTATCCTGTTGTAATCTTCTAAATCACACACTGCAAACATTCATCTCCCTAGCTACACCTCCCCCACCTCACTCTGGTTTTAATCTTACTTGTCAACTTGTAAGTCAGCATACAAGGAGCACCTGCAAATGTTTCCAGAGACACAGGAGGAGAAAATTTTCAATTCCAACCCAGGGTCCCACTGAGAGAAAGTTTGGTTCCCACCTGGGGTCCACATTATAAATGAGGTTGAGTGATTGCAATTCCAGACCTTTTGGTCATTCTTATGCTTACATCTGTTTAATAACCACAGATTTAAGCTCATTTCTCTGACTGTATCAGTTCAAATATTTTCATTTCTAATTTTATGATTCATTTCTAATTTCTAGGATCTGAAATTTATCTGCCTGAAAGATTCCATTTTCTGATGCTCTAAAACATTTTCACATCTAAAATTTCCCAAACCATCTCTCGGCTCATATCTACTTTTTAAGAAATGTAACTCACTGAGATTTTCAGTCCATACTGGCTTTTGTGATGATCTAAATATGTCCCACCCAATCTACGTGACAGAAACTGAATCTCTAATGACAGTATTTGGAGGTAGGACCCAAAAGAAGATGTTTCAGATTAATGCCTCTCTAAAAAGAACTCAGGAAATGGTCTTATCACTTGTCTTATTAAGGACAAAGCAAGAAATCCTGCTTCAGATGTCTGCAACCTAATCCTGGACTTTCCAGTCTCCAGAACTGTGAGAAAAATAAATCGCCACTCTTGGGTATTGTGTTATCACACCAAGCAGACTGGCAGGGCTGTTTCTTCCACCACATGTGTACATCAAGACTCTGAATTAAACCAATATTAAGATCTGTGTTCTTGGCCACTATACATGAGTAAATGAGCTGTCTGGAGACAATCCCAGCAGGTAAATACCTGATCCCAGTTGGGATTTTGGAATGTATTTACCTGTCATTCTGTTCAGTCAGTTTCAGGTGAAGGATATAAAGATCACCCAGATGATCTCTCTTAATATATTTCCCAAATGTGCAGTAAATATAAATATAAATATAAATATATATATATATAATACTATAGCATATATTATATATATTAATATATATGACCTCACTTTTTTCCGTAACATATCTGAGAGTGATCCTTGTATTTTCCTGCGCAACCAATACTGCATCCTTTGCCCCCTCTTGTCTCTCTTGTACTTATGTTCTACTAGTAAAAGTCTCCTGCTGCCTGTGAACCTCTGCCCCTCTAGGGGTCCCTTCTTCACAGTCCACTTAGGAGTTCAGCGCTTGTCAGTCCTAAAAACCCTTCCTCGGTCTTACTTTCTCATTGCAGCTACTTTTCCCCTCTCCTCCTTGACACTTCTTTAAACCATGGTCTACTCTTGATATTAGCACGTCCTTCCACCACTGTAGTGCTAGGTGTCCCGCATGTGCCTGTATAGATGATACCAACCAACTATCCGGCACTATAGCTTCCTATTGGGCTTTGCCAATGGAAAACACATAACAGAAGCTTGGCCAGTGGAAAGCAGATGGAAGTGTCCATTTCTTTGCGGGATCGCTGCTTTAGACTAAATGTCTCATAGAAGCTCTCACAGTCTTCGGTTGCATTATGTGTGCAGAATCCTCTTTCTTGCACCCCTGCTAAACATGCCTCCGGTGGCCTGCGGTGTATGAGTGGAAGTGGAGGCCTGCCTCCACGCCCTCGCTACTGTATTATCCTTTGTGATTTCGCAACTCCCTGCCCTCATTTTTGTAAATCATCCTTTTATTAAATTCTCCTTCAGTTATACTAATTTTAGTGCGGCCTATTTCCTGTGAGGATCTTAACTAATACAACATTCAATTCATACCCAATGTCATCTGGGTTTCACTACATTTTTGTAATAAACTACTTTTGCTAAGTGCTCCAAGTGCTTTCTCGTTCCTATTCTCAATTAATCCTTTGCAAATCTTATTATATTGACTTTGAAATCACTTCTTCTACTGATGGTATCTTAACACTTTCTATTTTCCCAAATTCAGATGTAACAACCTTCTTTCATGATAGCTTCTTACTGCCCTTCTTTTTTTATTTTAAAAAGAAAACAATTTCAAAACAAGAGAATAAGAAATAAACAATGATTATTATATTGCATACTGTTATCTTCAAAATAATTGCTCAGAGTAATAGATATAGGCACGCAAAATTGATCCAACAGTATAAGCACTAAATATTCCTTTCAATAAACTAATAGGAATTAGTAGTACAATTATTTTGGCTGTCATGTGTGTGTGTATGTACATATATTCTCATCCTTCTTTTCACCTTTCCCTCATTCCAGTTGTTCTTTCCTTTTGAATAGTTTTTTAAAATTATTATCATTTTCTAAGGTCCACTCCTAAATTCCCATTTTTCCTATGGCTGCAGTGAAGCTTGCTTTTTTCCCGCAGTTTCATCTTTATGGTTCTGAGTGATCCACGTAGTTGCAACCACTCAGGAGTGCTAAGGTGTCCCAAATCTAACTTTGTACCCACACTCTTGCTTGAGATTCAGATTTTAATACTAATGCACTTGTTATTCACTGTTCAGTGGCAGTCTCTGTCCAAATTAAATTATCATCTCTATTTCTAATGGAAGGTTTCAGTCTCTATTCATTGCTATTATTTTTAAAAACAAGTTGGTCCAACGAGGTCTTCATGAAAAGAATCCTGAGTTATATCTGATCTCCACCATGTCCAACATCTAATCAGCACTTACTACTGACTATATCACCTAAGCATCACTGTAAATTTATACTCTCCAATTCTTCTTCACTGTAAAGACCTTCATAGAAGTCACTCAGAAAACAATTTCTACTCTGGGTTATTGGGAGGTCTCTGTGATCTGACACAAGCAAATCTCTTTCAACTGTGAATGTCAAATGAGTTAAGTGTTCAAATTGTTCCTATATTATGACTTAAAATTTAAATCTCCAGTAACATACTGAGATACAATAGCAAAGAAATTACAAAATTAAATCAGGATATAAAGAAATTACAAAGAAATTATCATTCTAACTGCTTTAAAATTACTCACTGGCTATGTGACTATAAAAATGATAAAGAGAACAGTTTATAAAAATTCCTTCACTGGAACTTTGAACAGTGTTTCTTTTTTGGCCTCCCTCATCTGTGATTATGCCTCAAGAAGATAACTCCGGGAGTTGGACAGGCGTTGCATATGGTGTTAGACACGTTGCTCCCACCCAGAAATCCACACATGGGACGACAGGCTTTTGAGTGAAGAAGCTAAGGAAGAGCAGGCTTCTGTCCTTCACCCAGATGGGAAAGGGTTTGTGAGTGTTTCCCAGGTAGCAGAGATAAGTCCTGTCCAAGAGAAGCTTCCAAGAGGCCTCTGAAGACTTGACCAGATGTGTGGAATTGCCCATGTATGAGGTTCACTGACAGGGAGTGGCCAACAAGGTAAAAAAGTGCTATCCTTCACACCATGCAGAAATGTAGCCCAAGGTTACCCCGGAACCCACAGCATTGAGCTCCTCCAAAGAATTCATGTGAACATCACAATGGAGAAGAGGTAGACTTTTGCCACCTGCCAGGCTATCTTTCCTGGTATCCGTCCTTTGACCTAGGCTAATAGTTAAACTATAGTTCAGTTTAGGAAGAATGCAGAAGTCAGCGCTGAGAACAGAAGCAAACAGCCCCTCCTTCAAAGGGTTGTAGCTTTTGAGAAAGAGAGAAGGAAGAAGTCTTGCCTAAAGAAAGATTGATCTGCAATTAGTTTCACTTATACCTCAGTCTGCCTGCATTTAATTACTAAGCAACTGAACTTAGGAGGAAGCAAAACTGCCCACTCTCCAAGATAGTGCACACCAGCAGTTACAAAACTGCTGGCGATTTCCTGGACTGCAGGAAAAACGGTTCCCCTATACACATTTCAAAGGGACAGTGAAACACAGAACAAAGCCAGTCTTTTATTTTTCACAATTTGTGCATTTCCATTATGCATATATGTTAGTTCTTTTTATTTTATTCATTATTATTAACATGATGCTGGTTACCTAAGGACCAATCCTCTCTCTTTCCTGAAACTATAAGGGCATCTCAATTCTTTTACTTAATTCTACTTTGGTTCTTTTTAAAATACAACTTCCATAAAACTACCAAAAGAGTTCATAAAGGATCCATTAAAATACAAAGTTATCAAGCATTCCACAAATTCTTACATAAAATCCTTTAACTTCTCTTTTTCTGGAAGCTCCTATGGTACCACCCTCGGCCATGCTGTGCTTCCCCATCTCTCAGGTGGTACAGAGGGGAGGTGGGATGAAAGTCTGGATCGAGAGAGAAAAGAAAAGCCCAGCGTGGTGCAGTGAGAGTGAAAATGGACAAAATTCTCCCATCTGGACCTTCATGTGGCTGACGTGGAGAAAAGGGAAAGTAACTCAGAGAAGTGGCAAAGGCCATCAGTAATGGAGCTTCTTTCTTAAAACTGGGATTATGTAAAAGTCAAAACTTAGGTACACATACGTGTATATGAAGTACATATTTTACTTAAAGCAATGAAGTTATGAGACAATCTATCCCAGGTGTGCATGTTTCGGAGAATAAACATGCAGAAGCTATAGTTCCAATTTATTTTATTCAAAATTCAAATCCTCTGTCATTTTGATGATATATCGTATTCTTCTAATGCATTTTTCTTTACATGAACACTACACAAACCTAGATCAATGTGATTGAGTGAAGCCAAAGTATAATGTATTTTAGAAGTTAAGGTTGACCTACGTGTCATCAAATGGCTAGTTGACAACACAAAAGAGTTGCCAGGGAAATACATATTTGACTTTCCAGAGCTAAAGTAAAGCATATTTATAGAAAAAACCTCCTAAAATACAATAACATGAATGTAAATCATTAATATTACTTTAAAGACTACAATATCAGTTCAATTTGAGCATAAATATTACTTTACCAATGTGACACCATAATAGAAAAGGATGAGCCTTAAAGAAGTGATTCAATCCGGAGAGATTTTTGAATAATTTACCAATTCTCATTAGTAAGATCATAGAAATATCTACTTTGGACAAGCTTACATTTTATTTTTAATGAAGACTAGTATATTTGAAAGTAAATAAACTCAAATTCAGCCATCACATTAAATCACATCTCTTACACTAAGTTCTGTTTCAGCTATGATGAATAAATATACCACATGATCTGTAAACTCTAGAAATGTAATACATACTGTTCTTATGGTAGGAAGCTAATGAGTGTTTTATGGAATTATTCTCCTTTCATCATAGCCACAATGAAGAGGAAATGAAGAGACAGAAATATAACAAGCTTAAATTCTTTAGGTTAAATTCCATGAGAAACTTTCAATCATGTTTTTCAATTTTAAGTTTGTATTAGAATATACATTTTTTCCTGTTAACAAGAAAATTATTATCAATAAATAATGCATCCTCAGCTCATCTAGACCAAACATTCTCCATGTAAGGTACAGACCTGGCAAACTAGATTAGTCTATCAAGTCAAGCTAACACAAATCTTAGCGATATTTTACTTATTATCAAACTCCCTAAATAATGTCACATATATAGGCAATCAGAAGGTCCAGGTAAAGTAGAGAAGTTTCTAGAAATCAAGACCATTCCTATAGCATAAACAGACCATTCTGTTCAATATACTTACATCCCTCCGGGAGGTTTGTGAGATCCCTTAACACAATGTGGATATTTTAAACCAGGAACTTTGATCATTTTATACACAGAATGTTTCATAATTCTCCAAGACGTCAGGCCTCATACAAGCTGAATTCGAATTACAATACGTGGTCTTCTGTAGGACATCTTTCTTAGGGCATTAGAGATGAGCTCCCTTCTCTCTAGCAAACCTAACTAGTTTATTTGCCTAGAGATCGAGGTGCCATGGTTGTTACATTAGGCCCTTTTCCTTCTTGCTTTTTTCTGAGATGCCCTCAAGAAAAGGCGAGACTAGCTCATAGGACAGCTCCTTAAGTTCAGTGAGCATATAGTCCTTCATAGGTGTTTCAATTTTATTTTAAATTCCCCAAGGAGGAAGAATTTTATAAGTTCATTGAATAAAGTTAATAATTCATCCAGAATTTTATATTGGCATAAATGTCTAAAATATATATTTTAAACATGGTGAAATAAAAGCTAGCTAGAGTATAGGACACAAATCTTTTGGAAGCTTACATTATTTATAACTACATTGCTGATAATGTAGGACTCAAGAGACACAGTGAGTGAGAACAATAATCGTGCTGGGTAAATGCATGTTTAGATGGAAAAAAAAATGGTTTTGATGAAAGCTAAAAATAAAGACTGGAAAGAGTTTGTCAGTAATACTTATTATTACATTAAAATTAAATTTGTGTTCTCATTAAAAATACATACATTGCAATAAATGTAGTATTGATGCACATTTCTGAAATCAAAGATCAGTTTTAAAAGCTGAAAGTTGTTATGGTAACTTTTATTTATTCATCATATTTATGCATATTTTTATACACAGAAAATAAACAGTATTTTTACTTTGCAGAGTAAATTATCATTGTTAGCTTAAATTCATTTATAATTATAAATTTAAAATATTTTGGCTCAGTAATGTTTAATGATATATGGATGTATCAACAGCATTATAACAGCAAGTAACTACATTTTAAGAGATATGTATGTTGTTCAATCGCATGTATTTATATCAATTTATATGCCATATAGATGATTATATTATACTCTTATTAATATAACAAGCACTAAGATTTTCTTTAGTTTTGTTAGAAAAATATTTTAAATTTTGTAATGAATTCAATTGCCTTTAGTATGTTCTATGTACAATCAATTAGAAATAAGATAAATCACTGCATACTACAAATATTTTCTTTGGATGATCTCTAATCAAAAATGAGTCACTGTTGTATATAATGATTTATAAATTATTGCCCCATTATTCCCAAATAACCAAGACATTCAATGATAGCTAGAATATTATTACACTAGATGAACATTTTACCAGCTGAATGTTTTAGTTCACATTTTTTCAGAAAATGAAATGATTTGAAAGGAAGTAAATTAGGTGGCAAGGAAAACAAAATCCATATATGTTGCCCAAACTGACTTTCAGGTGACTGAGAACCTGTTGTCACATGTCAGAAGATGGTATCTGGAATCCACATGTATTTAGAAAAAGGAGGAATGGTATAAAGAAAGCCTGCAGAGAAAACAATATTGTATGTAGCAATGTTTAAAAAGAAAAAATACCTATAGCATGAATTTTGATTTGAGTGAAATACTTGGTGTATTAAAAAAGGGGGAAATGGAGAAATAAGATTTGCTGTAAAGTTTATTTACATGCAACAGAATCCAAAAGCATTATTAAAAGAAAATATTTCTTAGCAATTCATCCATAGTTTTTCATAAAAATATATTGAGGTTTTTATACAACAAATTGCCTTTTTCAATAGCATGTTATTTCTCAATAATTAACAAATGTTTTACAACTTTAAAATATTTATGCTGAAAGGCTTAATTGTAAATGAAACTATTTTATACTTAAACATCAAGTAACTAATTGAACAATGAAATTTATTAGAACACTATAAATTCTGATATTCTGTTAGTAGTAGAAAAGCTATTTCCTAATTTTAAATATATATACCTTAATAATAAAATAGGAGGACATAGCCATTACAATTACAATCCTCCCTGTAGCTGGCATTCATAACTGAGACTAGAACTGTACCTTCTCTCCCTCCTGCTTCCGCTTGCTTATCTGGTGGTGTGACACGAATCTTCATTCCTGAAAGTGCGGTCTCTTTCTCGGACTTGGTTGTGATTTGCATTGGCCTTAATCACAAAGTAATGGCAGTAGTAAGATACCCTATAGGATGTAAAGTACGCCACACTTTTTTCCTAACCTCTCTGTAGTCAGTAGCAGTCACCAGCCAGAACTCCCTTTTGTCTGTTGAATCTGGGGTTCAAAACTCCAAAGCGGCTGAATAGCTGTCTTAACTTCTTGTTCAGTGAATTGCATGTTCTGGTGGAAGTATTTCTCTCCTTAGATTCAGTTTCTAGGACACATAATGTGTCAACAGGAAGGAAAAACTGCTACTGGGTTTTTAACCATATTAATGAAGGTGGTCACTTTGATTTCTTCCTCTGGAGTCCCGAACCTATGTATTAATCCTGGACAGCATATGAACAGCAACACAAATCAGACACTGATTTACAGTGTTGGGAACTGTCTGAACAACTTTGCCCCAGCTGCAAAATACAGTAAGTATTTATGAATATTCAAGTTGGACATCTACAATGCCTTAGCCGTGGTTACCATAAGCCATCAATCACTTATGAATATTAGCTTATGAATATTCAAGTTGTGATCTTTCACAGGTGTACTGTATAAGAGTCATTTTGTTGAATTAAGAGCAAATCCAATACGAATGTCCCCCTAGAATGGAACTAGTTCATAAGTTGGAAACTTACTGAGTTTTCACCTAGCTAGCACTATAAATAAAGCCATTCCACCAATTTATCCAAGCAGTTATTTCTACATGTTAAACTAGTATGGTGAGAGGGCAAAATCTCCAGCAATTCTATTTCTGCACTTCATTGCCATTAAGTGAGTTATGAGAAAGCAATGATCAGAAGCAGTGATTGATGGCTTATGGCAACTATGCCTAAGGCATTGTAGATGTCCATGAACATTAGTTTTACCAGGAGCTTTGTATGGAAGGAAGCAAATACATATGCAGATGGTGCTAGTAAGAATAGAGTGCCACCCCTTCCTTGCCATAAGTGTCCAATGTAACAAACCTGCCCTAGGTGTCGCCAGATCAGTTTAGGAAAAGCTCTATTCACAAACATTCAGTTTTGATCTCTGTTTTGGCACATTGTGCACTTGGCAGTGGCCATAGCTAGGTCAGTCTGGAAGAGCCTAAGTCCATATTGCTGGAGCCTAAGTCCATCCCTACCACCATGGCCACTTTGTTCACTGCCCAATAGAAGTAGATGTGAGGAGGACGGCACTCACAGGATGGAGAATCATATCTGTTTAACTATTAAAATTCTCTTCTGTAAGCATCTGTATCAGAGGACAATATTCTCAGAATTTTTTACACAACAGATGCTTTTCCATATATTTCTCTACATTCCTTGGTCACCAGTATCTAATTAGAGTAGAATCTCAGTTCAAAACTGCTTTTGTTTGTGAATAGTTTGTTTCTCAAACAGAAGTATTTGGCAAAATTTTGTTTTTGTTTAATAATTTGCATTGGGAGATGAACACAACCATGGCCATCTTTCTCTCATGGACATGGTCACTCTCCCAAGAATTCTGGGACAGGTTATAATAGTGCCTCAGTTCATGAACTTGATTCCTTCCATGATTCTTGTCACAAGCTGAGTTGGAGGAGAACTGAATTAAATTCAATGCATCAGTGTTGACCTTATGAGAAAATTTGATTAACTTTACATCCAGTTCAGTTTAGGACCAGAATCGGAGAGAATTGAGCTTGTGAACCGAGATACGTTGGTTACATTCGTGAACAAAGCACCAGGGCACTCTATGTTCCTTCTATGTCCCTGGCCACTGAGCCAAACATTTTGCTACAGACCATGGACTTGACATTTGTGCATTATCATTTGAGCTTTTCTCCTTCTAAGAAAAGTGAGCAGCCAGGTTCACCGTTTAAAGTTCTGTCCACTGGAAGGTTTCCCTTTAGCACTGTCTCTCAGGGATGTCCCAGCAGTGCACTCTCACAGAATTCCTACATCACCACCTGCACAACACTCGCAAGGCTTCTTGTTCTGTTGGCAAAACGTAGGGAAACCCCTACGAAATTATGGTTGCAAATCTGGAGAGAAATCTGTATAATGGAAGTGAGAACCATAGGCACTTAAGCAACTTGTTCATGTAATTTGCTTAAGCCTTCAAGGCTTGTTCTAGCAAAAATATTTCATATATCACATCTATTTCATGATGAAGTGCTACCATATTCACTCACCTTTGTAGCTCAGTGTGTCTTTTAACACCCAGCTCATGACAGAAAACTCATATTGCAAATAATTTGGTGGCAAACTGCTATTCATTCAGACCAAGTCTTTACTTCCACTAGAGGCCAAATGCTGTTTTTCAGGGGGAGAGTAGTTATCTATAAAAGATGGCAGGCCTTTGCTCCAAAGTCCTAAATGATTATTCTGGCATAACTTTGTGGAAACTGACAAAGGCCCACTTCCAACACTATTGATCTGGTGGACCACAGGACCTATGCAGCAGAGGTCATGTAGGAGCCAGGGATTATTACAAGGCCTTCTTTTACACCGAGCCCCACTCGAAATTAGAATCTATTCACATCACTCACTGAATGCATCAGAGAAATGCACGTAAGTGAGGAAGTGCTAACTCACCCTTTGTGCTAGCAAAGCTCCTGGTGTCTCCACACGGCCCACACTACCAGGTCTTTAACACTTTTAGTGATGTAGGCGGCCCAGGAAACTTGGTTGGATTTATCCATCCACCACATGAAAATGCCTTCCAACAAGTCTAGAATAGTTACTCCCTTTTGCTTGTTAGCCCTAATCAACATAACGCCATTAATGTAATGAGCCAGTGTACATAATGGAAAGAGAACTGTGATCAAGATCTTCATGGAGTAAATTAGGACATAATGCTAAAAAGTTGAGATATCCACAGAAAGGACAGTGCCCAGATGACATGATGCTATACATGGAGGACCCCAAAAACTCCACAAGAAAACTCCTGGAATT